>JASDQU010100797.1:5724-19699 GCA_032191745.1 Picea mariana
AAACATTGCAGTTATCCCACAATTTGAGGTTTTCATCTTAGCATCCAACATTTTGATACGAAATTTACGACCATTACACCACATAGCCTTGTGATGTTTCAACTACAACATGGACAACAAGTAAAAAATAAATTGTGAATTAATAATCTCCATATAGGACTTACTGAATATATATTTCAATAATTAAACAAACGAAATACATTGAAAAATTCAGAAAAAACTAGGAAATTGTGGGTAACAAATTTAACTTGCCTATTTATCTTTTAAACCAAAGGCTAAATCAACTTCCCTTGATGTAAGATCAGGAAATTGATCTCGATGATGATGCACTGTTTTAATCATCTTACTCACCACTTCCCATGATAACCTATCGAAGTATTCTTCAGTATATTCTATCCAATGCTCCATCCAATCAAGGTTGTTTGCAATGTATAAATGTAAAGCATCCCACTCTCGAGCAACTATATGATAGAATAACAATTTAATATCATTAATTAGTTATTGTTAATAAATGAATAATTTAATAGATGTGTAATATATTAAATCTACGTCAACATCTAATAATTACCTTTCACAGTCCTCATTTTACCTTTCCCCAATAGGACCTCCCCTTCAAATTTGTTGATGGAGTCGAGATGCCAAATGTGAGGCACATTCATATTTTCTACTTATTTAGGTAGATATTGACTAATATACACCATGCATTGATATACCATATATCCCTCAACTGTAGAACCCTCCGGATGTGCTCTTTGTCTAACAAAATCCTTCACTGACTTCAACTGCCTCTCCACCATCCACATCGACCTTGTGTGGACTGGTCCACATAATTTAATCTCCTCAAATTGGTGTATGAGGTAGTGTTCTTGTGCATTGAAAAATGTTGGAGGTAGATATTGTTGCATTTGACACATTCGTCAGGGAATTTCTCTCTTAAAATACCTTATATCTTCTTTATGGATTTCCTTTGATGATAGCCACCTACAAATGTCGATGCAATAAAATAATATCAAGGCATACACAAATTTGCAGATAAAAGATAATATGTCAATAAGTTCCAATACAAATCCCATAAGAAGTACATTTTCCTTATAAAACAATACTTACCTCATGTATTTTCCAAGTACATAAATAATTTGTTTTATGTTGTTGTCAAAGTCGTCTCGGAGAGATAAAGGTAGAACATACTGTAACAAAAAAAAAAATTATTATTTGTTTCCAAAAAATGCATACTAATAAGAAAATATATTATAACTTACTAATTACCTTAATGAATGTATGCCAGTCATGTGTTTTAACCCCATAAAAATCACCTTTTTTAGTTAAGATATTTTGTATGTTTGATGAAAACCCCATCGAAAACCTAATTTTTTGAATGACCTCTTTTACAATATTGCTTTGTTACTCCATGAATAACCAAGGAATACTAGAGTATTTTGTTGATGACCATCGCCATTAGAATTAACAATAACACTTTGCAAGGCATGATTAGCTTCTCTGATGTCACAACAAATCTTTCCAATTCTCTCTTTGTCAGTCCATCCATCTAATATTCCCCATAACAATTTTGTTATGTTCTTCCCGATATGCATTGCATCAAGCAAATGAATTATTTGTAGGTGCTAGTAGTATGGAAATCTACTGAATTACATCGGGTAACTTTCCATTCCTCGTGGAAGCCCATTCGTGACTTAACGACATTCATGAAACATAAAAAAATTGAAATTAACAGTAATTAATTATGGGACAGAATGAAATTAACCAAAGATTTATATAATAGGTCATACATAAATAATTTGCGTACCTTGACGATTTCCAATATATTCCAACTTCCATAGGCGAGGTGTTATTCTTCGTGGTTTTTTTCCGTTTTCTTCTTTACCTTTGAAATTTGCTTTGTTTGTTGTTCGATAACTATGGTTCTTACGCAGAAAGTGCCTATACTCATCAAACACTTCCTTTTCTAAACTCCTTGAACGATGAGATTTTATCCTAGGACCAAAAACCGGGCATGCAAATTTACCCTTTGTTTGAAGATCTACAAGATATATGAATAAATGCAGCGACAAATTAGAGATACAATTTAAAATAATGCATGATTTTTTCAAAAAAGATATATAATATTAAATCACAAAAATAAAGTAACAATATACCAAAAAATTGTGTTAACCCGGGAGCATCATGAATTGTCCATGATAGTATTCCATGGAATTGAAATCGTCTTTTCCCTACTAGTCTAGAGATGTCATACATAGTGACGCCAACCCATAACTTCAACAACTCATCGATGAGAGGCTTAATATATACGTTCATATCTTTAACCTGGTACCTACCTGATTGGTTCAACCTACTGCATGATTAATTATACTTATCTAGATGTTGTGATATATAAAAGAAATAATTGCCATGAACAAAACAAATAAATGAAATATTTTTTCATGCTTTAAAGCAAATATAAGATAATTAAATAACTGGAACAATCATTGCCAACATTGTGTGCTCTCTCTTGATTGACATCCAAGGAGGAAGGTTATTGTTTATAAAAGAAACAGGCCACACTAAGTACGTAGAACGAAGCTCTCCAAATGGATTGACACCATCAGCTGCCAACGAAAGTCTAAAATTACGAGGTTCTTCTTTAAAAAATGACCACTTTTCTTCGATGTAGTTCAATGCAGAACCATCTGCAGGAATTCAAAGAACATAGTCTCGACTTCTGTTCTTTGCATGGAAATCCATAAACTGTGTTATACTTTGGCACCTGAACAACCGGTGGAAACGTGGAATTATCGGAATATAATGAAAAACTTTGTGATACACCTTCTTTGATGCTTTATCGGTTCGATATCTACTTATTTGACATTGTGGGCATTCATTTTCTAATTTGTATTGTCCATAATATATGATATGATCATTAGGACATGCATCAATAGCCTGATAGTCCATTCCAATTTCTTTCATAATCATGGATATTTCTCGATATGTGCATGGAAAAATATTTGACGTCAGTAATATAACATCACCTAAAAATCTACAAAATTCTAAACAATAAGTCAATGTAAACAATATTAATCATCAATATATCATCTAATATACTAATTTACAAATTAGCAAACAATAGCAATGTAGGAAAAAATTGAACTTTTTAAGTATTTGTGAACATGCAGGCATAAATAATTAACAAATTAAATACCTTAGTATCTGTGTGAGACATGTGTTTGATAAACCATTCAAAACCTTCAGGTTCACCAACAACAATATAGCAGATAAAAGATTTGTTTTTGAGCCTTCATAAAAAGGTTGATGTGACTTATCGAGTAGAGGATCAACATCATGACTATCATCCTAGTTGTCCTCATCCATTGGAGAAAATGTGTCTTGGATCAATCTATGTATATCATCTTGCTGATTTGAATCACTAACGTTATCTCCATCCATATCATCATTAATAACTTGATCAATAGCTTCAATATTCTGATCTCGAAGTTCATCTCCATGTAAAGTAGTATTTCTTCTAGTACTTGGAAAATAAATCTCTGGAGGTAGACACTTTGGGGGCATTGTCTATATATTTAAAAACAACATATAAAAGTTAGTGTGTATAGAAAATATAAAAATCTCGATAAGAAATATTACTAAAATTCATGACATACTGATTATTACAGAGAACACATTAAATATTGAATCCTCTTTCCAAGGGATGATATTCATAACCCCCTTCGGCGTGCCCCTTCTCCCTACAATGTATTTAGGCTGTTGTTATTAAAAGTCTTCTATTTTGCAGGCCTCCACAATCATAGCAAGGGAAATAACATTTTTCATCGCCCCTTGCCTCTAATGTTGCTCTTAATCGAGCAAGCTTCTTGTCATTTTTATTCATTGTGACAAATCCTTGTCCTGACAAGTAATTGTCTTACCTACAGCATACCAAACATTAAGTTGTCATTTTTTTATATTTTGGCTACTCCTTTCGATTATGATATGTTTATTTACAGTGACCTACATCTATATAATAAGGTCAACATATTTATAATAAGGTGATTATATCTTTAGAGGATCAACATCATGACAACATAGATAACATCTTTATAATAAGGTCATATGTGTACAAATGTTTTCTTTATATAATAACGACATATATACCTAACATGAGCTTAGGGTTAGAGTTTATGTATCTTATTAGTCCCTGCTAAAGAAGGGAATATAAAAATCAATTTACTATCATTTCATCGATCATGGTTGAGTTTCAAGAGCAATTCCATACCATTATCAATGAAAAGAGAGAGAGATTATAGCTACAATTGAATGGAAAAGGGTATGTATATTACATAAACCTAGAATATTATGGAATCCACATACCCTTTTACATAGAATATACTAACTAGATCCAAAAACCAAAGACATGAAATATGGTACTACACATATTACAATATATTTTCAAGGAAAAAACAACCTAAATGCAAATTGGACATTTGAAAAAAAAATTACAAGTTAAATGAGTACATCAATAAAAAATAACATACTAACCTTACAAGTTCAAAATCCGAGCTATGTAGATCAAGAATTGGATTTGTTCAACCGGTGGGTGACGAGAAAAATATATAGCTCAAACAAAAGCCAAGAAAAGTGTCGCAACTATAGAAATTGTGTCACAAAGTCTCTTAAAGTCACGTATATATAGATAAAATAGTCAACTAGCCATTAACTCCGACCAATGAGATAGGAAAAAATTTCGTCGCTATTGCCACGAAAGTTTGTCACTATAGCGACGAAAATCCAGACTATGTTAATTTAAGATTTTCGTGGATCTTGTGACAAACTTTCGTGGCAATATCCACGAAAATCCCGCCCTATTTAAGAAAATGATGAAACTAGTGGAAGCGTGGAAAAGTTTCATGGAATAATCCGCTCATATGTAGTAGTGACTCTCACACAGATTCTCAACTCCACGCATGATGTGCAACCTCTCTACCCATGAAGAGAGAAGCACCAGAGTCGCGAGCAATGTCTCCTTCAGTAGGGACACTCCTCGACCATTCCTCGAATCTTTGATACCAACTTAAGAAATAGAGAGAATGAAATCCGAGTCCTCAGGAGGGACATCACCTCAAGGTCAGGAAAGCAAAGCCACACTTCGTTCAATTAATCAATGATAAGTATAATATATACGTGATGACATTCGATTTGAAACTGTTTGAAATGGTTGGATCCAACCTAAACTAATCAATGCAACTAATCTCCATTATTTCTAAGTCCTAAAACTCATGTTGTAGGTGAAGTCATTACTTACCAAAATCACTTCAAATATATTTATAATAACAATAAAAATTATAATAAAATCAATAAACAATGTGAAAACCTTGTTATAATGTAAGGAAACAAAATTCTCTGAAATAAATTGTCAACCAATTATTATTTATTCCATACAATAAATCTTGAATAAAATTGAAAGGAGATGTGTTAAATAAAAAATATGGTATAGGTCTCGGCTTAACATTCACCTCTTAGAAAATTAGAATGTTGTATGTTAAATTATTTATAAAATTATAAAAATTATGCACACGAAAGATAAAATTAATTAGTTTTAAGTGCCAACAACTTAAAATTTCATGAGAATGTTGGCTTTTCTTATGCCAAATATCATCACATATAATTATCGACCTTAATTGTTACAAAGGTTAATATATCACTATGCAGTGAAAAACTTGTGTGCTTAAATCTAAATAAATGATAAGTAGTCATCCACATATCACATTGTTATTGATTTTTAAAGGTTTTGACATAATTAGATATTGACTCAAAATATTTGATATTGTAACTTTGTTCATAACCATATGAATAATGAACATACAATTATTTCATCATGTTCTAAAATATAATGTTATTTGACTAGAATGATGGTATTTCACTAGAGTCTCATTATTTTGGTTTATACATTATTCATTTAACTTTAGGTGTATTCTACTTTATTAATATTAGTCTAGTTTTTTTTTTTGTAGATTTTGTAGTTAGTAATCATTTTATGCTCTTTAAGTTTAGTAATTTATATTTTTTTGTATTCATTGAATTTTGGTAATTATGTATGTGTGTGTGTGTGAATTTTGTGTAGATTTTGTAATTAGTAATTCTTTTCTACTTTGTTTGATTTTTGTAATTTTTATTTTTTCATATTTATTGAATTTTTGTAATTGTGTGTGTTAGAAAAAAATAACACTTACAAAATTCAAACATAGCAGAAAATATTACTAATTGAAAAATCTACAAAAAATAGACTAAGTCACAATGAATATTAATAAAATAGAATACACCAAAAGTGGAATGAATATACACACAAACCACATATTTGTGTCTAATAATGAAAAAATAAATGAAAAGATAAATAATGAAGAAAAATATAAATGGCTTATGAGTGATAATTTTTTAGCTACTATAACCATAGTGATAATTGAATTTACAAATAGTTGGGACCAAACTTTTAATGTATATCATTACTTTTTAAACATTCAATGCTTTAAAAAAACCTGAAACTCCAATCATTTAAAAAAGTTGAGCAATCGAGTTTATATATATATATATCATTAGAGTGGTTAAGCTATGAATTTTCATTCACAATGACTGCATCCAACTCCACCCACGTCATGGTAGTGGTATCTATGGGAGAGGTCTCGTGGTAGTGGTCTAGATGGTCTAACAGGAAGTGTACATATGGTTGTTTATTATAGTTATGTAGAGTTATACAAATAGTCTAGGTGGGGTATATATAGTGGAGGAAACTCCTAAAATATGTTAGGAGATAACATAAGTGGCAATGGAAAAAAGATAGTATGGGTGGGGTATATACATATATATTTAATATATATGTATGGGTGGGGTATATATCTATCTATTTAATATATTTTATTTAGTTATTTTTTAATCATAATATTATTATTTCTTAAACATAAATTATTTTTAGCATTTTGATATATGAGATTACGAACAACCATAAATTCATTGATATTTAATAAATAATAATAATAATTTATTATATATAAATTTATTAATAACAATAAATTTATTGATATTTAATAAATATTAATAATAATTAATTTTATTTAAAAATTATTGATAAAAATATAACATTGATCTAATATTTATACAAGTGGGAAAATATAATTATATGAATATTATTCAAATACGTATAACATAATAATTAGTTTACAAATCTATTTACCTATATATAAATATAAATTATTGTATTTCATTTATATGAAATAAAAAATATATGTTTTCATCATTGATGCAACCCCCCTCTACTCTTGGGGTTATGCGACCTCTTAATCTAGGATCTTTCTAGTTTCTGAGTCGGATTGATTCTTCGGGCCCCTGATTGAACCCAAATCAATTATACACAGGCCCCTTTTCCTTCTGTGTGCAGGCACTGTCAGACCCCCTTGGTTTCTATGGTCATGATCTCACCATTATCAATATGTCCGTCGATCGACAATTCACAACAATCACGAGCCATCAACATGCTCACCTCTTACGGAAGAGCTCTGTCCCTGCAATAATTCCCTATCGTCGATTTCGCTTCTCAGATCGAGGACCCAAATTCATTCAGGTTTCCAGCCTTCAGAAATCTCAACCTTTCGCACTCAACAAGCCCCTTTCACTAGGCCCCTTCTTTGCATGTGCCCTTGGGTTGTGTCCTTGTGCAAGCACGCGATTGTGGGTGTGGGAAAGAGTGGTTTTGTACCAACCCTCTTTTCACCTCACAATTTACCTCCAACTACCACATATCACCTTCCTGATACCATGGTTTAAATTGTGGCCCGCTCTCAACATCCGAGCATGTTTCGGCCCGGTAATCCAACTCGACTGTTGATCTCCAATTTCTTGGCGATGCCTCTCAATGAACAACGAAGATCTGTTCTCTCCTCCTGACTTTTTTCCTTATTTCACCCTTCTTCCTAGATCTCCACGATTTGTCGACTCTTGGCTCCCTCTCAAATCAACGACTATTGTTGATTTCACCTTTTTGGCTTCGGCAGTTTCAACTCTCAAACTTTGCTTTTCCTCGTATGACAATCTTACAGAGTGAAATATCTATTGACAACTATCCCCCTTAATATATGGCCACAATCTCCTCCACAAGTCCGGCCTTCAGGAATTTGAATTCTCAACTCCTGCTTCCTCTGATTGGATATCTCCTCAATGGAAGATCTGTTGACACATATTCCCTCCAATCAACAGATCTACTCCTACTTCGAGACTTTGGCCTCCTTAACTAGATCAATGACCCCTCTAATCCCATCTCGATCAATGATCGAGATCTTATCTGGGTCTTCGGACTTTCCCCCCCTCTTCTTTCCTCTGGAGTTCTAGATATGGTGTCATGTGTCCACCTTCACATCGATGAATCTCATCCACTATGGGACTTCGGCCTTCGGAATTATCAAACCTCAACAAACAAAATCTTCGGAGTGAATCCTTCCGGAGTGTCAGATCCTTTGACATCTGTCCTCCCTGATCTAACGGTTATCCAACAGAGTGGATCTCCACCTTCCATGCATCCCTTCACAGATGAACGATCCACGCTTCTCCTTTCAGGATCAGTGACCCTTAGACGTTTCAGGCTTTAGCGATTTGGGACATTCTGAAACACAAATTCACAAAAACCCTGGACTATGATCCTCTGAAGTTCATGATATGGTGACACTTGTGCAACCCAGATCAATGGCCTCTGAACCTCTTGATCTCTCTCCATGTGTCCTTCACAACAAACGGTTGTGATTTACTTTGGCCTTCAGGAATTCAGGAGTTTCTCGCGCTCCTCACTCTCAATTCCCCAAAGTGAATTTCTCCAAAGTCTCATATATTTTGACACGTGTCTCTCGGCAACCGAAGGCCTGCATCTTTTTTGGCCTTCGGGTCTTCAGTGATTTCTCTCTCTCCTTGACCATAGACTCATTCCGAAGTTATGGATCTTACTCCACCTGTCCTCCTTGATGATGGACGGTCCCTACTCACTTCGGGACTTTGGGACTTCAGCAAGTCCGCTCTCCTGTACCTACAAGGGTTAAACCTCGTGTGATTTTCTTTGATCATAAGACAACCGATCTCCTACACTCAGATCCTATGGGTGGGATATATTCCTCTCATATGCACTTCCTTTTGGGTATCTGGATGTGGGTTTTGACGGCCTAGATTTCTTCCCACAACATATTTGACGGCTATTGTCGCTCCTCCTCCTAATCTTTTGACTTCTTCCGACTTGGAATATTTTGTAAGTGTTCAAAGTTTTCATCCTTTAAACTTTGTTCTACAAACCCGGTTACTCTGGGTCTCCCTTACGCTATCAGAAATGGTATCTCTTATGAGCTTTAGGAATTGAAATATGTTTTTCTCCTATGCCCTTCTTGTGCTATCTCTTCTGAGATTTACGATTTACTCAGTATCCTAAGGATTCGGGTGCCCTCCTGGAAACCTGTTTCTCGATGCGCACCTTGTAGAGCTCCTCCTTGCAGAGTGTTCTATAAATTTGTCTCTCTCTGTACTCCAAACAGATTCCTTCCTATGCACTCCCTGCACTTGCACTGATGAAGGTTCAATGATATCTCTCCTGAGCTTCTCTAAGGTTACTTCCCTCTGTAAACGCACTCCTTGCGGACAAATGTGCACTCCTTGCGCTTGAAAAATCACATGAGAGAAACAATTGAAACTTATACAATACTTCACCATCTCATGCTTTCAAAACATGAATGACATATAAAATCATAATAATAAACATAAATACATAAACACACTATGTGCAGGAAAAACTGCTTTTCTATTATCTCTGTGTGTCTATATAGATGTTTACAAAAACTGGACTGCAACAGAGTCCGAGTTCTCTCAAGATTCCCTCACCTAAATATATCCTGAGTTTTGCTTCTAAGACCTCTCTCTTACAAAGATATATCTCTTTTTTTTCCTTTACAAAAGATGGCTCTACGAGCTTATCCTCTTCGCCGCCTTAGTGACATCACTCTCTCAGTTAAGACACCATACTTCTATAGCTCATTACAATGAATGATGATCCAGAACTGACTATGATCTAGACCTGATTACAATCAACCATTTAAGTTGAAACTATTCACTACCTATACAAAGGTATGGATTGTCTCTTACAACCTTATAACGCAAATCCCCAAAGAATCAGATTTCGAATTTAAAAATGGGAGGGTTAATGCCTCTCCCTTTCTCCATTGCATGCCTATGTGTTGGTTTGATGGAATATTTGTTGATGTGGAGTGATGCTCCTACATCATACTCAGCTTCTAGGAAAATCATGAGCTCTTTCTCATGAGCTCCTCTTCCCCAGTGTTGAAATCCTTCTGGATCCAAAAATTTTCCTTGGAGTTGTCCTCTGGCTCCTCTCCAGCTATGTTGTTGTCATATCTTCTTCTTCTTCTTCCCTATTGTTATGGCATGATCTCCTCTATTTATATTCCCTTTGCTGATAGCTTCTACAGACCTCAACATCATCCTTCTTATCTCCTCTATCACTCTGTCCATTTGCTCCAATGGTTGTCTCTCTTTATGCAATCTTCTCGACTGCAACTCTTCTCCATACTTATCAATGGGTAGATCTACTTGATCTCCCATGCTGTCATCATCTCCCCTTGTGGAATTAATTTTCCACTCTAATGCAGACTTCGATTTCGTAGTCTCCTCACTGAGGTGCTACTTAGCTTCGCCCTCTAACATATTGGTTCATGTCAACTCCTCTGCTGGTACATCTCCATCTTCCTCTTGTTGTTCCTCTCAATGGTATGCTCCTCCATCTGATTCTAACTTAACCTATTGGATGTTCTTTCTCTGCACTATCATCCTTCTCTCTAGGGATTCCAATTCTTCATACAACTTAGCAAAGTCCATGTTGTCTGTTTCATTTTCTGTTGCAGGCACTAGTACTGCATTCATCTCTTGTTCATCTTCATGGCTGAAAATTTTGAGCCATTCCTCCGAATACTCATCTCCTTCTGCTAGGGTAGACATCAGTCTCTTGTCTATTTTCTCCTCTTTGACAGTTTCTGTTGGATTTATTTCTTCTTCTGTTGCATCTTCATCATGTAAACTGGCCTCTACTCGACTGCTTGGTAGGAATTCCTTGATCCCTCCAATTATTAAAATGCTCTTCTGATCTCCCTCCTGGATGGTGAAAGTATTTAACTTCTCATCATATTCATTCACATGTTCTTCAAACCCACATGAATATTCATCTATCAACACTCCTTACTGGTATGAACTATCAACAAAATTCATGAGACTCTTAGACAGTCTCATCTCTTTCCCATTGCCTACCTGGAAATTTGGAGCTTCTTCTCTTCTTCCCACCTGGTAGTTTATGAAATCAACTGATCTCATCTCATTGCCCACCTAGAAATCCGAACTTTCATCACAGCTCCTCTAGTAGTATATGATACCTTCAACTAATCTCTTTCCATTTCCCACCTGGCAACTTGACAGTCCATTTATGCCCCCCTGGTAGTTCATGAAACCCTCTACTAATCTCATATCATTGCCCACTTGGAAATATGAATTTCCATTGTTGTCCTCCTGACAATCTATAATATCCTCCAATTATCTCATTTCATTTCCCACCTAGCAATATGAAAATCCATCTCTTCTCTCCTAGCAGTTTATGAGATCTAGACCTGATTTCACCTCCTCCTCATCACTGAGGTTTATCCCTATCTCTGGTTCACAGATGTGAATCAGTTCCTCCTCTATGTCATTACGGTTTTCATCATGCCTCAAGCACCTCCTTACTACTTGTTGCTTCTTTCTGGCCAACAACTTTTGAACATGTCATTTTTCCTTCCTATTCAGAGGAGATTCATACCTCCAGCGTACCTTTGCCTCCTACTGCATCTTCAATGCTAGTTGTTATATCTTTGCTCTTATCTCATTAAGATCTAGATCCATGTCTGTATTTCATTTATTCTTGCGGTGTTCTCTCTGACCATGCTCATGGCCTTCAGTAGCCATCTTCACCCTCTACATGCCCTCCTGGCAAGCCTATGGATCACCCTACATTCAAGAGCATCTCCATCTTCACTTACAACTCACCTGACTATTTAAATTTTTGTTGTGGAACACCTGCAACAACCTTCTCACAGAGCATCAGTGTTGTGCCTTCTTTTCACCTGTTGTCTACAGAAAAGTTTGAACTTCTGATACCACTTAATGTTATCATATTATCTCCTTCATCTCCTTCACCTGAAATCTACAGAAAAAAATCTTCTTTAATACCCCCTGATGGTATCATACTATCTTCTTTACCTCCTTTCCTCTTTTTCTATTGTCTACAAGAAAAAACCCTCTCTGATACCACCTGGTGATATCAGACTATCTCCTTTACCTCCTTTCCTCTTTTTCCTATTGTCTACAAGAAAAAATTAGCTCTAAGACCACATGATGCAACCCCCCTCCCCTCCTAGGCTTCTGCGACCTCTCGATCTAGGATATTTCTAGTTTCTGAGTCATATTGACTCTTCGGGACCTTGATTGAACCCAAATCAATTATACACAGGCCCATTTTCCTTTTGTGTACAGGCCCTGGTTTCTATGGTCACGATCTGACCATTATCAATCTACTCGTCGATCGATGATTTACAACGATCACGTACCATCAACGTGCTCACCCCTTACAGAAGAGCTCTATCCCCACAATAATTCCCTATCATCGATTTTCCTTCTCATATCAACAGCCCAAATTCATTCAAGTTTCCAACCTTCAGAAATCTCAACCTTTCACGCTCAGCAAGCCCCTTTCGTTAGGCCCCTTCTTTGCATGTGTACTCGGACAGTGTCCTTGCATAAGCACATGATTGTAGGTGTAGAAAAGAGTGGTTTTAGACCAACCCACTTTTTTCCCCTCAATTCACCTCCAGCTACCACATATCACCTTCCTAATACTGTGGTTTAAATTGCGGCCTGCGCTCAGATTTTTAATGTTCGAGCATGTTCTGGCCCCGAAATACAACTCGACCGTTGATCTCCAATTTCTTGGTGATGCCTCTCGATCAACGACGGATATCTGTTCTCTCCTCCTACCTTCTCTCCTTTTTTCATGTGTCTTCCCAAATCTCCATGATATGTCGACATGTGGCTCCCTCTCAAATCAACGGTTGTTGATGATTTCTCCTTTTGGGCTTCGGAAGTTTCAACTCTCAAACTTTGCTTTTCCCCATATGAAAATATTCCTGAGTGGAATATCTATTTACAATTGTCCCCTTTTATCTACAACAATGATCTCCTCTGCGAGTCCGGCCTTTGAGACTTTCAATTCTCAACTCCTACTTCCTCTGACTAGCTATCTCCTGGAATGGAAGATCTATTGACATGTAGTCCCTCCAATCAATGAATCTACTTCCACTCTAGGACTTTGGCCTCCTCAACCAGATCAACGAGCCTTCGAATCCCTTATCAATCAACGAACAATATCTTCTCCGGGTCTTCAGACTTTTCCCCCCTCTGCTTTCCTCTGGAGTTCTAGATCTGGTGTCGCGTGTCCACCTTCACATCGACGACTCTCATCCACTACGAGACTTCAGCCTTCGGAATTCTCAGACCTCAACAAACAAAAATCTTTGGATTGAATCCTTCAGGAGTGTCAGATCCTCTCACATATGTCCTCCATTCATCCCTTCGCAGATCAACGATCCACGCTTCTCCTTTCAAGATCAATGACCCTTATATGATTCGGGCTTCAGTACTTCGGCACATTCTGAAACACAACTTCACAAAAACCCTTGAGTATGATCCTCCAAAGTTCACGATATGGTGAAACTTGTCCAACCCAGATCAACGGCCTCGAAACCTCTTGATCTCTCTAAACGTGTCCTTCACAATGAATGATTGTGATTTACTTCGGCCTTTGGCACTTCGGGAGTTTGTCAAGCTCCTCACTTGCAATTCCCCGAAGTAACTTTCTCTGAAGTCTCAGATA
>JASDQU010100797.1:19749-32488 GCA_032191745.1 Picea mariana
AGAGTTATAAAAATAGTCTAGGTGGGGTATATATAGTGGAGGAAACTCCTAAAATATGTTACGAGATAACATAAGTGGAAATGGAAAAAAGATAGTATGGGTGGGGTATATACATATATATTTAATATATATGTATGGGTGGGGTATATATCTATATATTTAATTATTTTATTTAGTTTTTTTTTTAATCATAATATTATTATTTCTTAAACATAATTTATTTTTAGCATTTTGATTTATGAGATTATGAACAACCATAAATTTATTGATATTTAATAAATAATAATAATAATTTATTATATATAAATTTATTACTAACAATAAATTTATTGATATTTAATAAATATTAATAATAATTAATTTTATTTAAAAATTATTGATAAAAATATAACATTGATCTAATATTTATACAAGTGGGAAAATATAATTATATTAATATTATTCAAATATGTATAACATAATAATTAGTTTACAAATCTATTTACCTATATATAAATATAAATTATTTTATTTCATTTATATGAAATAAAAAATATATGTTTTCATCATTGATGCAACCCCCCTCTACTCTTGGGGTTATGCGACCTCTCGATCTAGGATCTTTCTAGTTTCTGAGTTGGATTGATTCTTCGGGCCCCTGATTTAACCCAAATCAATTATACACAGGCCCCTTTTCCTTCTGTGTGCAAGCACTGTTAGACCCCCCTGGTTTCTCTGGTCATGATCTCACCATTATCAATATGTCCGTCGATCGACAATTCACAACAATCACGGGCCATCAACATGTTCACCTCTTACGGAAGAGCTTTGTCCCTGCAATAATTCCCTATCGTCGATTTCGATTCTCAGATCGACGACCCAAATTCATTCAGGTTTCCAGCCTTCAAAAATCTCAACCTTTCGCACTCAACAACCCCCTTTCACTAGGCCCCTTCTTTGCATGTTCCCTTGGGTTGTGTCCTTGTGCAAGCACGCGATTGCAGGCATGGGCAAGAGTGGTTTTATACCAACCCTCTTTTCACCTCGCAATTTACCTCCAGCTACCACATATCTCCTTCTCGATACCGTGGTTTAAATTGCGGCCCGCTCTCAGATTTTTAACATCTGAGCATGTTCTGGCCCGGTAATCCAATGCGACTGTTGATCTCCAATTTCTTGGCAATCCCTCTCAATGAACGACAAAGATTTGTTCCCTCCTCCTGACTTTTTTCCTTATTTCACCTATCTTCCTAGATCTCCACGATCTATCGACTCTTGGCTCCCTCTCAAATCAACGAATATTGTTGATTTCACCTTTTTGGCTTCGGCAGTTTCAACTCTCAAACTTTGCTTTTCCTCGTATGACAATATTACAGAGTCAAATATCTATTGACAACTATCCCCCTTAATATATGGCCACAATCTCCTCCACAAGTCCGGCCTTCAGGAATTTGAATTCTCAACTCCTGCTTCCTCTTACTGGATATCTCCTCAATGGAAGATCTGTTGACACGTATTCCCTCCAATCAACAGATCTACTCCTGCTTCAGGACATTGGCCTCCTTAACTATATCAATGACCCTTCTAATGCCATCTCGATCAATGATTGAGATCTTATTTGGGTCTTCAGACTTTCCCCTACTCTTCTTTCCTCTGGAGTTCTAGATATGGTGTCGTGTGTCCACCTTCACATCGATGAATCTCATCCACTACGGGACTTCGACCTTCGGAATTCTCAAACCTCAACAAACAAAATCTTCGGAGTGAATCCTTCCGGAGTGTCAGATCCTTTGACATCTATCCTCCCTGATCTAACGGTTATCCAACAGAGTGGATCTCCACCCTCCATGCATCCCTTCACAGATCAACGATCCACGCTTCTCCTTTAAGGATCAATGGCCCTTAGACGTTTCCGGCTTTAGCGATTTGGGACATTCTGAAACACAACTTCACAAAAACCGTAGACCATGATCCTCTGAATTTCATGATATGGTGACACTTGTGCAACCCAGATCAATGGCCTCTGAACCTCCTGATCTCTCTTGATGTGTCCTTCACAACAAACGGTTGTGATTTACTTTGGCCTTCGGGAGTTTCTCGCGCTCCTCACTCTCAATTCCCCAAAGTGAATTTCTCCAAAGTATCATATATTCTGACACGCGTCTCTCGACAACCGAAGGCCTGCATCTTCTTTGGCCTTCAGGTCTTCAATGATTTCTCTCTCTCCTTGACCACGGACTCGTTCTGGAGTTGTGGATCTTACTCCACCTATCCTCCTTGATGATGGACGGTCCCTACTCACTTCGGGACTTCGAGACTTCAGCAAGTCCGCTCTCTTGTACCTACAAGGGTTAAACCTCGTGTGATTTTCCTTGATCAGAAGACAATTGATCTCCTACACTCAGATCCTACAGGTGGGATCTGTTCCTCTCATATGCACTTCCTTTTGGGTATCTGGATGTGGGTTTCGATGGCCTAGATTTCCTCCCACAACATATTTGACGGCTATTGTCGCTCCTCCTCCTAATCTTTTGACTTCTTTCGACTTGGAATATTTTGTAAGTGTTCAAATTTTTCATCCTTTAAACTTTGTTCTGCAAACCTGGTTACTCTGGGTCTCCCTTACGCTATCAAAAATGTTATCTCTTATGAGCTTTAGGACTTGAAATATGTTTTTCTCCTATGCCCTCCTTGTGCTATCTCTTCTGAGCTTTACGATTTACTCAGTATCCTAAGGATTTGGGTGCCCTCCTGGAAACCTCTTGCTCGATGCGCACCTTGTAGAGCTCCTCCTTACAGAGTGTTCTATAAATTTGTCTCTCTCTGTACTCCAAACCGATTCCTTCCTGTGCACTCCTTGCACTTGCGCCGATGAAGGTTCAACGATATCTCTCCTGAGCTTCTCTGAGGTTACTTCCCTTTGTAAAAGCACTGCTTGCGGACAAATGTGCAGTCCTTGCGCTCGAAAAATCACATGAGAGAAACAATTGAAACTTATACAATACTTCACCATCTCATGCTTTCAAAACATGAATGACATATAAAATCATAATAATAAACAGAAATACATAAACACACTATGTGCAGGAAAAATTGCTTTTCTATTATCTCTGTGTGTCTATACAAATGTTTACAAAAACTGGACTGCAATAGAGTTCCATTTCTCTCAAGATTCCCTCACCTAAATATATCCTGAGTTCTGCTTCTAAAACCTCTCTCTTACAAAGATATATCTCTTTTTTTCCTTTATAAAAGATGGCTCTACGAGCTTATCCTCTTCATCGCCTTAGTGACATCACTCTCTCAGTTAAGACACCATACTTCTATATCTCATTACAATGAATGATGATCCAGAACTGACTACGATCTAGACCTGATTACAGTCAACCATTTAAGTTGACACTATCCACTACCTATACAAAGGTATGGATTGTCTCTTACAACCTTATAACGCAAATCCCCAAAGGATCAGATTTCGAATTTAAAAATGGGAGGGTTAATGCCTCTCCCTTTCTCCATTGCGTGCCTATGTGCTGGTTTAATGGAATATTTGTTTACGTGGAGTGATGCTCCTACATCATACTCAGCTTCTGGCAAAGTCATGAGCTCTTTCTCATGAGCTCCTCTTCCCCAGTGTTGAAATCCTTCTAGATCCAAAAATTTTCCTTAGAGTTGTCCTCTGGCTCCTCTCCGGCTATGTTGTTGTCACATCTTCTTCTTCTTCTTCCCTATTGTTATGGCAGGATCTCCTCTATTTAGCTTCCCTTTGCTAATAGCCTCTGCAGACCTCAACATCATCCTTCTTATCTCCTCTATCACTCTGTCCATTTGCTCCAATGGTTGTCTCTCTTTATGCAATCTTCTCGACTGCAACTCTTCTCCATACTTATCAATGGGTAGATCTACTTGATCTCCCACGCTGTCATCATCTCCACTTGTGGAATTAATTTTCCACTCTAATGTAGACTTCGATTTCGTAGTCTCCTCACTGAGGTGATACTTAGCTTCGCCCTCTAACATATTGGTTCATGTCAACTCCTCTACTGGTACATCTCCAGCTTCCTCTTGTTGTTCCTCTCAATGGTATGCTCCTCCATCTGATTCTAACTTAACCTATTGGATGTGCTTTCTCTGCACTATCATCCTTCTCTCTAGGGATTCCAATTCTTCATACAACTTAGCAAAGTCCATGTTGTCTGTTTCCTTTTCTGTTGCAGGCTCTAGTACTGCATTCATCTCTTGTTCATCTTCCTGGATGAAAATTTTGAGCCATTCCTTTGAATGCTCATCTCCTTCTGCTAGGGTTGACATCAGTGTCTTCTCCATTTTCTCCTCTTTGACAGTTTTTGCTGGATTTATTTCTTCTTCTGTTGCATCTTCATCATGTAAACTGACCTCTACTTGACTGCTTGGTAGGAATTTCTTGATCCCTCCAATTATTAAAATGCTCTTCTGATCTCCCTCTTGGATGGTGAAAGTATTTAACTTCTCATCATATTCATTCACATGGTCTTCAAACCCACATGAATATTCATCTATCAGCACTCCTTGCTGGTATGAACTATCAACAAAATTCATGAGACTCTTAGACAGTCTCATCTCTTTCCCATTGCCTACCTGGCAATTTGGAGCTTCTTCTCTTCTTCCCACCTGGTAGTTTATGAAATCAACCGATCTCATCTCATTGCCCACCTAGAAATCTGAAATTTCATCACATCTCCTCTAGCAATATATGATACCTTCAACTGATCTCTTTCCATTTCCCACCTGGCAACTTGACAGTCCATTTTTGCCCCCCTGGTAGTTCATGAAACCCTCTACTAATCTCATATCATTTCCCACTTGGAAATATGAATTTCCACTGTTGTCCTCCTAACAATCTATAATATCCTCCAATGATCTCATTTCATTTCCCACCTAGCAATATGAAAATCCATCTCTTCTCTCCTAGCAGTTTATGAGATCTAGACCTGATTTCACCTCCTCCTCATCACTGAGGTTTATCCCTATCTCTGGTTCATATATGTGAATTAGTTCCTCCTCTGTGTCATTGGGGTTTTCATCATGCCTCAACCACCTCCTTACTAATTGTTGCTTCTTTCTGGCCAACAACTTTTGAACATGTCATTTTTCCTTCCTATTCAGAGGACATTCATACCTCCAGTGTACCTTTGCCTCCTGCTGCATCTTCAATGCTAGTTGTTATATCTTTTCTCTTATCTCATTAAGCTCCAGATCCATGTTTTTATTTCATTTATTCTTGTGTTGTTCTCTCTGACCACGCTCATGGCCTTCAGTAGCCATCTTCACCCTCTACATTCCCTCCTGGAAAGCCTATGGATCACCCTACATTCGAGAGCATCTCCATATTCACTTACAGCTCACCTGACTATTTAAATTTTTGTTGTGGAACACCTACAACAACCTTCTCACAGAGCATTAGTGTTGTGCCTTCTTTTCACCTGTTGTCTACAGGAAAATTTGAACTTCGGATACCACTTAATGTTATCATATTATCTCCTTCATCTCCTTTGCCTTAAATCTACAGAAAAAAATCTTCTTTAATACCACCTGATGGTATCATACTATCTTCTTTACCTCCTTTCCTCTTTTCCTATTGTCTACAAGAAAAAACCCTCTCTGATACCACCTGGTGGTATCAGACTATCTCCTTTACCTCCTTTCCTCTTTTTCCTATTGTCTACAAGAAAAAATTAGCTCTAAGACCACATGATGCAACCCCCCCCCTCCTAGGCTTCTGCGACCTCTCGGTCTAGGATATTTCTAGTTTCTGAGTCATATTGACTCTTTGGGCCCTTGATTGAACCCAAATCAATTATACACAAGCCCCTTTTTCTTTTGTGTGCAAGCCCTGTCAAACCCGCTTGGTTTCTATGGTCACAATCTGACCGTTATCAATCTACTTGTCGATCGACGATTTACAGCGATCACGTACCGTCAACATGCTCACCCCTTACAGAAGAGCTCTATCCCTGCAATAATTCCCTATCATCGATTTTCCTTCTCATATCAATAGCCCAAATTCATTCAAGTTTCCAACCTTCAGAAATCTCAACCCTTCGTGCTCAGCAAGCCCCTTTTGTTAGGCCCCTTCTTTGCATGTGCCCTCGAGCAGTGTCCTTGCGCAAGCACATGATTGCAAGTGTAGGAAAGAGTGGTTTTAGACCAACCCACTTTTTTCCCCTCAATTCACCTCCAGCTACCACATATCACCTTCCTAATACTGTGGTTTAAATTGCGGCCCGCGCTCAGATTTTTAATGTCCGAGCATGTTCTGGCCTCGAAATACAACTCGACCGTTGATCTTCAATTTCTTGGTGATGCCTCTCGATCAATGACGGATATTTGTTCTCTCCTCCTAACTTCTCTCCTTTTTTCATGTGTCTTCCCAAATCTCCATGATATGTCAACACGTGGCTCCCTCTCAAATCAACGGTTGTTGATGATTTCTCCTTTTCGGCTTTGGAAGTTTCAACTCTCAAACTTTGCTTTTCCCCGTATGAAAATATTCCTGAGTGGAATATCTATTGACAATTGTCCCCTTTTATCTACAACCATGATCTCCTCTACGAGTCTGGCCTTTGAGACTTTCAATTCTCAACTCCTACTTCCTCTGACTAGCTATCTCCTGGAATGGAAGATCTATTGAAACATAGTCCCTCCAATCAATGAATCTACTTCCACTTTAGGAATTTTGCCTCCTCAACCAGATCAACGAGCCTTCGACTCCCTTATCAATCAATGAACAATATCTTCTCCGGGTCTTCAGACTTTTCCCCCCTCCTCTTTCCTCTGGAGTTCTAGATCTGGCATCGCGTTTCCACCTTCACATCGACGACTCTCATCCACTATAGGACTTCGGCCTTCGAAATTCTCAGACCTCAACAAACAAAAATATTTGGATTGAATCCTTCAGGAGTGTCAGATCCTCTCACATATGTCCTCCATACATCCCTTCGCAGATCAACGATCCACGCTTCTCCTTTCAGGATCAATGACCTTTATATGATTCGGGCTTCAGCACTTCGGGACATTCCGAAACACAACTTCACAAAAACCCCCGAGTATGATCCTCCAAAGTTCACGATATAGTGACAATTGTCCAACCCAGATCAACGGCCTCCAAACCTCTTGATCTCTCTAGATGTGTCCTTCACAACGAATGATTGTGATTTACTTTGGCCTTCGACACTTCGGGAGTTTGTCAAGCTCCTCACTTGCAATTCCCCGAAGTAACTTTTTCCGAAGTCTCAGATATTTTGACATGCATCTCTTGGAAATTGACGGCTTTCATGTTCTTTGGCCTTCAGGTCTTCAACGATTTCACTCTCTCCTTGACCACAGACTCATTCCGGAGCTGTGTATCTTATGTCACCTGACCTCCTTGACGATGGACGGTCCCTACTTACTTCGGGACTTTGGGACTTTGGAAAGTCCGCTCTCCTATACCTACAAGGTTTAAACCTCATGCGCTTTTCCTTTATTGGACAACAACCGATCTCCTACGCTTAGATCCTACGGGTGGGATCTTTTCCTGTCCTCTACACTTCCTTTTGGGTATCTCAACATGGGTTTAGACGACCCAGATTTCTTCCCACAAAAAATCTGACGGTTGTTGTCACTCCTCCTCCCGAGCTTTTTACTTCTTCCGACTTGAAATATTTTTCAAGTGTTCAAAGGTTTCGGCCTTTGAAATTTCTCCTGCGAACTCGGTTACTCTAGGTCTCACTTATGCTATCAAACATGCTATCTTTTATAATCTTTAGGAATTGAAATAAGTTCATCTCCTACACACTCCTTGCGCTATCTCTTCTGAGCTTTATGATTTACTCAGTCTCTTAAGAATTCAGGTGCCCTCTTGGGAACCTCATTCTCGATGCACACCTTGTAGATCTCCTCCTTACAAAGTGTTCCATAACTCTGTCTCTCTCTGTACTCCAAACAGAGTCCTTCCTATGCACTCCTTTCACTTCCGCTGATGAAGATTCAACGATATCTCTCCTGAGCTTCTCTGAGGTTACTTCCCTCTGTCAACGGACTCCTTGCAGACAAATGTGCACTCCTTGCATTCCAAAACTCACATGAGAGAAACAATTGAAACTTATACAATACTTCACCAGTTCACGATTTTAAGACATGAATGACATACAAAATCATAATAATGAACACAAATACATAAACGCGCTATGTGAAGAAAAAACTGCTTTTATTTTATCTCTATGTGTCTATACAGATGTTTACAAGAACTGGACTGCAACAGAGTATTGGTTCTCTCAAGCTTCCCTCACCTAAATCTATCATGAGTTCTTCTTCTAAGGCCTCCCTCTTACAAAGATCTCTCTCTTTTTTTTCCTTTACAAAAGGGGGCTCTACGAGCTTATCCTCTTCACTGACTTAGTGCCATGACTGTCTCAGTTAAGACACCATACTGCTATGACTCATTACAATGAATGATGATCCAGACCTAACTACGATCTAGACCTTCTTACAGACAACCATTTAAGGCAACCTTATCCACTACCTGTACAAAGGTATGACTTAACTCTTAGAGCCTTACAATGCAAATCCCCAAAGGATCATATTTCGAATTTAAAAATGGAAGGGTTAATGCCTCTCCCTTTCTCCATTTCGTGCTGATGTGTTGGCTTGTTGGCATGTTTGTTGACGTAGAGGGATGCTCTTGCATCAATTAGTCCATATTAATAAACTAATTTTATTAAATAAACTATATATATATATATATATATATATATAATTTATTTAATAAACTAATTTTATTAAATAAATTATCAATATATATATATTCATTGATATTTAATAAATATTAATAATCATTAATTTTATTTAAAAATTATTGATAAATATATATATGACTATCAATAACAATAAACCCATTAATTTTTAATAAATATTAATAATAATTAATTTTATTTAAATCTTATTGATAAAAATATAACATTGATGTAATATTTATACAAGTTACAAAATATAATTATATTAATATTATCCAAATAATTATAACATAATAATTAGTTTAAAAAATTATTTACCTATATAGAAATATAAATTATTTTATTTCATTATATGAAATAAAATTTTAGATTTTTCATAGTTCCATATTAATAAACTAATTTTATAAAATATTAATTATTAATATTAAATAAAAGGTAAATTTTATTATCATCCAAAATTAATATAATAACTTTATTACAATTCTTAAGAATTTTTTAGGAACACTATAGTAGGGTGTTTGATTCAACGTGTATACTTACATATTTGAATCATTCTTCTAAGTAAGCTTGGTTCAATGTATTGTGTTTGAGTGTACTTTCATCACACTATATTAGGGTGTTTGATTCAACGTGTATTTGAATCATTCTTTTAAGTAAGCTTGGTTCAATGTATTGTATTTGAGTGTACTTTGATCAATGTAAATGTTAAAAACATATGGAAATTTGTATAGTTAAAAATCCTATGTTTGAAAACATATGAAAATTTTCATAATTAAAAATATGCATCCTATGTGTCATTTTGAATGGACGATGCTTGTGGTATTTATGGACGATGCTTGTGGGATCTACTTGCGTTAGAATATTTTGGGTGATCAAATTCAAAAAATAATTTACCCCTTATAGATCCTCGAAATTATTTGAGATCTCCTCTAATAGACCTTAATATGGTTGGTTCTATGTAGTGTGTTGAGTCTATGATTTGTGGAAATAATGTATTAGAATATAGATTGGAGCCAATATTAACATTGAAAATTCAAGTATTATCCTTGAAATGGTTATATTTATGGATGAATTCACTTTTTAATTTGTTTGACAAGTATGTATACATATATTTATTATAAATTATTTATGTAAATGGGTGAGTGCAAGTTATTGATGGTCTCTCATGAAATTGAATTAACTTTCCGAATATACAACTTGTATTCATAGACATTGAGAATAACTAGGTATAATTTGATATTTTCTAAGAGTGGTATATTATTTTTCCAACAAAATATAAGGTATATGTTTTTGTTCGTCGAGGTGTTGAGTATCTTATTGATGATATTTCATTCCAAAAACTTGTATACCTGTAGAGAACCCATTTTCCTTTTGTTGTGTATTTTTTGGAAAGTTTAATATTAATTTAATATTTTTTTTTATATTATCAAAGTCAACATATGCAAAAATAACCCATTTGTGACATGGTTAAGCCGAGAAAAAGTTATAATAGAAATAAGAGAGGTATGGTATGTATTCTAGGATTTTGATATAGGTGAAGACAAAAATAGATTAAAAATAGTAAACAATATTTATTTAAAAAAAAAAAATTGTGTATTTGAAATCTTCATAGATAACTCAATTTATGTCTATAGTTTCATCAACAACTGAAATGTTTAGCCTATAGAAAAATAACATCAAAGATGTAGATATAGAGGGGTATTCAAAAAAATGGAGTTTTTTTATCAATTTGCAGAAGAAACAACTAAGTTTTTCATCCAAACCTAAATGCAAGCCAACCAAGTTAGCATACACCTTGTCAATCCTTCCTAAAAAAAATGAATTCAAAAGAGCATGCATGCATGTGCTCCAAGAAATCATTTCTTTCAATATCTTTGTCCTCCCTCATCTACATATATCATCCTCCTCACTATATTACTCTCACTCTCCCTCTCTACCCCCCTATCTGTCTCCGTCTCTCTCCCTCACACTCCTATACATGGTAAGACCTAGACATGGAAAGAATTAGACATCAAAAGGCATGGGAATACCTATAGCTAGACCTTACCTTGACATGCCTCAGACTCTCAAAAAACCTCCCTCTCTATCCCCTTCCCCACCTCCCTCTCTCTCTCCCTCTATAATGTTTTCCCTCACTCAACTCTCTCTTCCACCTCTCTTTCACCCTTTCTCTCTCTCTCCTCTTTGTTACTCTAAGTCTCATTCTCTCGGCCCCTCTTTCTCTCTCTATTCCCCCTCTATCTCTCCCTTTGTATATTCCACTTCCTCTCATTCTATCTCTACCCCCTTTCTATGTCTCCCTCTCTTATTCCCTTCCTCTCACTATCCTTCTCTCTATCGCCCTCTCCTCCCTTTCCCTCTCTATCACTACCCCTCACATTTTTCTTTCTCTCTCTCCCTCCTACTCCCTCTTTTCCTCTACCCCTCCTCTTTGTCTTTCTCTCTCCCCCTCTCACACTCTCACAGAGGAACTCCCTCCCCCCTATCCCACTATTCCCCTCTGTCTCTCCTACATCTACCCCTCTCTCCTAAATTTACCTCTCTCTCTACCCCCTTCTCTATTTTCCTCTCTCTCCCTCTCACAAATTCTCTCTACTTACCTTCTATGCCTTGCTCTCTCTCCCTACCATACACACTTTCTCCCCCCCTATATGTCTTCCTCTCTCTCCCTCCCACACTCTAACACACTCACTCTCTACCTCCCCTCTTGTTCTTCCTCTCTCTCCCTCCCACACTCTCACACACACACTTTCTATCCCCCCTCTATGTCTTCCTTTCTCTCCCTCCCACACTCACACACACACACTTTCCATCCACACTCTATGTCTTTCTCTCTCTCTCCCTCCCATGMTTKAACAAACTCACTCTCTACCTCCCTCCTTTGTCTACCTCTCTCTACCTCCCCTCTTTMTCTACCTCTCTCTTCCTCCCACACTCTCRCACACACACTTTCTACCACCCATMTCTCTCTTTATATCTCTCTACCATGCCTTGCCTCTATCTCTTCCCTTCCTTTCACAATTTGTCTCACTCTCTCTCCACCACATCCTTGTATAGTCCCCCTCTCTTTCTTGTGTTACCCCCCTCTCACACTCACACATTCTTTCTCTATTCCCCGCCTCCCTCTTTTACTCCCCCTCCCTCCCACTACCTCTCCTATATTTTTTTTTCTACACATATAACCTCTTTCTCTCTCATTGTTGTTAGTCTCACTCTCACTATATGTTCCTCCCTCTCTCTCCTCTACTCTCCTTGTATTTCTCTCTTGATATCCCTCTACCCTTCCTTCCCTCTATCTCCACCCTTCCTTTCAAAATTAGTCTCACTCTCTCTCCACCCCCTCCCTCTCACAATTTCATGCACTCTCTCCCCCCTCCTCATCCCTCTCTCTCCCCCCCCATCCCACTATCTCTCCTCTATCTATTCTACATCTAAACCTTTCTCATACATTTACCTATTTTTCTACCCCCTCTTTGTTTTCCTCTCTCTCGCTCTCACACTCTCACATACTCTCTCTACTTCCTTTCTATACCTTTCTCCCTCTCCCCACAACACACTCTTTCTAACCCCCATATATTTCTTCCTCTCTCTCCCTCTCACACTTTGACACGCTCATTCTCTTCCTCCCCTCTTTGTCTTCCTCTCTCCCCCTCCTAGACTCTCATACACACACTTTATATCCCCCCTCTATTTATTCCTCTCTCTCCCTCCCACACTCTCACATATACACTTTATATTCACCCTATATGTCTTCTTCTCTCTCCCTCCCACACTATAAGACACTCACTCTCGACCTCCCTCCTTTTTCTACCTCTCTCTACCTTCCCTCTTTTTCTAACTCTCTCTTCCTCCCACAAACTCGCACACACTCTTTCTATCCCCCATTTCTCTCTTTATATCTCTCTACCCCCCTTACCTGTATCTACCCCCTTCCTCTCACAATCATTCTCACTCTCTCTCCACCCCATCCTAGACCATCCCCCCTCTCTTTCTTTCTCTTCACCCCC
>JASDQU010100797.1:52917-67432 GCA_032191745.1 Picea mariana
CTAAACAATGTTTAGTTGAATTTAAAATAGGGGGATATAAGAATGAAATATTATGTGATGTCATTCCCATGTATGTTTGTCATCTATTGTTGGGTAGATCATGGCAATATGATAGGAATATGGTTCATGATGGGAGAAAGAACACATACACCCTGGAGAAGAATGGGAGAACTCACATGTTGTTGTCGATTAAGGATAAAGAAGCGAAACCATAAATGAGAAACATTGTACTTATCATGAGTGGGAAGGAACTTCTTAAGGAGGTTAAGAAGAATGAAGATAAACAATTTGTTGTGGTAAGAAATCCTAGAATTGTGTTGGCCAGTACAAGGATAGATGATTTACCAGAGGAGACCCAGGATTTGCTGGAAGAGTTTGTTGATATAGTGATGGACGAACCACCTTGTTCGTTGCCACCGATCAGAAGTATAAGCCATCACATTGATCTTATACTTGGAGCCAGTTTACTAAACAAAGCAGCGTACAGATTGACACCGCAGGAGAATGAGGAAGTCAAGAGACAAGTCCAGGATTTAATGGACAAGGGATTGGTTAGAGAGAGCTTGAGTCCATGCACTGTTCCAACAGTGCTCAGCCCGAAGAAGAATGGAGGCTAGAGAATGTGTACAGACTCAAGAGTGATCAATAAGATTACCATACGATACAGATTTCCATTGCCAAGGATGGATGATTTGATGGATTTCTTGAGTGGAGCAAAATGTTTTTCAAATATTGATTTGAAAAGTGGATATCATCAAATTCGTATGAGGGAAGGTGATGGATGGAAGACATCATTCAAGACGAATGAAGGGCTGTATGAATGGCTTGTTATGCCATTTGGATTAACAAATGCACCTAGTACTTTCATGAGATTGATGAATGAAGTCCTGAAGGATTTCATTGGGAAATTTGTCATCATATATCTGGATGATATATTGATTTTTAGCAAGACTGAAGCAGAGCAGTTGAATCATTTAGCTACAGTGATGAGAAGGTTAAAGCAAGAGAATTTACTGATAAATGTGAAGAAATCATCATTGATGAGGACATAACTCATTTACTTGGGTTTTGTTATCTCTGCAAATGAGCTGAAGATGGATCTGGAAAAGGTAGAAGCAATTAAGAATTGGCTATCGCCGAAAAGTGTATTTGAAGTTCGAAGCTTCCATGGTTTAGCTAGTTTCTACAAAAAAATCATCAGAAATTTTAGTGGAATTAGCGCACCGATGATGGATACGGTGAAGAAAAGACACAAATCTTTTCACTGGACAAAAGAAGTAGAGAAAGGTTTCAATATGTTGAAGAAGAAGATCACGGAGCAGCCAATTTTGATTTTGCCATATTTTAGCAAGACATTTCAGGTCAAGTGTGACGCGAGTGGGTTTGCAATTGGAGTGGTCTTGAGCCAAGACGACAGGCTGGTTGCATACTTTAGCGAGAAGCTGAATGAAGCAAAGATTAAATACTCAACATATGACAAGGAATTTTATGTTGTCATACAAGCGCTAAAGAAATGGAGACATTATTTGGTTCCTAAATAGTTTGTTTTGTGTAGTGATAATCACGCTTTGCAATTTGTGACTCAACAGGAGAAATTGAACCTAAAGCATGCTAAATGGGTTGAATACATGCATAATTTTACTTTTGTAATTAAACATATTTCTAAAACTACTAACAAAGTTGTTGATGCTTTGAGCAGGAAATGTTTGCTTATGCAGGAATTTAGAGTCAAAACTTTGGGTTTTGATAACCTCAAAGAAATGTACAGGGATGACCCGGATTTTTAGGAAGCATATGAGGCGTCTGAGAATATAGTTCTTAGGGACAGAAGCTAGTGGATTGAATATATGATCCAGGATGGATTGTTATTCAGGGGCAATCAACTATGTATTCCACAATGCTCTATGAGGGAGAATCTGCTGAAAGAAAAGCACAATGGAGGATTGGCTGGACGCTTCGGTCATGACAAGACATTCTCAAAATTGAATGGCTCATATTTTTGGCCAGGGATGAGAAAAGATGTTAAGAAATTCATGAATAGATGCAGAATTTGCCAACACATGAAAGGAAAAAGGCAGAGCACAGGGTTATATCAGCCATTATCCATACCAGAAAGGCCATGGGATGCAGTGAGCATGGATTTTGTATTGGGACTGCCCAGAACACAAAGAGGATGTGATTCGATCTTTGTGGTAGTCGATAGATTTTCCAAGATGGCACATTTCCTACCATGCCAGAAAAACAACGACGCAACTCATATTGCGAACATGTTTTTCAAAGAAGTCGTCAGACTTCACGGTTTTCCAAGGAGTATAGTTTCAGATCATGATACCAAGTTCATGGGACATTTCAGGAGGACTTTATGGAAGAAGCTCGGAACAAGTTTGTATTTTAGCTCAGCTTATCATCCTCAGATGGATGGGCAGATGGAAGTCGTGAACAGAAGATTGGGAGATTTGCCGAGGAGCCTAGTGATTGAACAATACAGTCAATGGGATCATATTTTTCCACAGGGGGAATTTTCTTATAATGATTCGATCAATAGAAGCATAGGGCAGAGTCCATTCCAAATTGTATATGGAATGCATCCAAGGGGAGTTTCTAAATTGAAAGATGTGGAACAAGCTGAATTCAGAAGTGCTAGTGCAGAGGAATTTGCAGAAGCAATGAAGGAGCTTCACAGCTGAGTCAAGGAGTGATTATAGAATTCAAATCAAGAATACAAGCACAGAGTAGATCAACACAGGTGAGAAATTCAATTTGAAGTCGATGATCTAATTCTTGCACATCTAAGGAAGGAAAGGTTCCTAAGAGGGACATATAACAAACTGAAGATGAAAATATTGGACCATGCAATGTCATGAAAAAATTTGGGGTAAATGCATATGAGATTGAATTACCCGATGGGATCAGAATTTCGCCGATATTCAATGTTGCGGATTTGTACCCTTATAGAGCTGAAAAAACAAAAGAAGATGATGAATAGAAAAAGGTTCAATGGACCAAACAAATGCCTGTAGCTGAAAATCCATGGATGGAAAGTATAATTGACAAGAGAGTCAGCAAAAAGACCAGAAGAAAAGAGTATTTTGAATACTTGGTCAAGTGGAAAGGACATCCAGTTGAAGATGCCAGCTGGGAAGATGAAGCAAAAATTCAGAAGCATGGACATACTATCCAAGAGATCATGAACAAGAGTTCTTGAAAATTTTCAAGCAAGGGAGTATGATGCAGAAGCATCGTAGGCAATCAAGAGAGCATGAAGGCGGAAGGACAGCTGGAAAGCGCAACACATATTTTTCACGTTTTGATATGTTTCAAAAGTTTAAGGGAGTGGATATTAATGTAATAGTTAGAAAGATGGTGTACTTGCATTTATATCTTGGAGGCTGTAAATAGAACTTAAGCGATTGCTCTCATCTGTAAAACATTAATGAATTTATGCATAGTTAATGAAAGTAGGTAGATTTAAATGATAGATTAGACTGTTTAGAAAAGCAGGAGGGAAAACGGATATAGACACCCTCATCTTTGTATTATGACATTCATTGTAATTGTAACATTAGCATAGCACAGAAGAAGAAGGAAGTTGTAGTAGAAAGTTGTGGAGAAGAGCTCATCTACAGAAGCTTTGAATTAATATATGAAGCTTTGAATCATACCCATGGGGTTATGATGTGTTTTGTTTATACATGCTGACTGGTATGCTAATAGTTGTTTTATTCTCTCTGTTATGCATTTGTTTTAATACTATGTGTATGTAGGATTTCATATTGAATGTTGGAAGTCAGAGAGAGAGAGTGAATGAGTTTCAATTGCTTCTCTTCCTGAGTGAGAAGTTCCTACAAGGAGTACATTGAAAGCATCCGTAAGGTGTGCGTTGAAAAGGCTTCAAAGTTTATCTCTGAAAGCTCAGGAGGGATACAATTGTTCTCATTTCAGCGGAAGTGCAGGTAAAGCATAGAAGTCGTGCAAGGTGTGCGCAGGCTGGTTGAAAGCTTAGAGCTTATTAACCAAGGAGAGTGTTGAAGGACTGTTCTTGCAGAAGGTGCACAGAGTCAAGAGATCAAATACTTAGAAGTATTTGAAGGATTGCCACAAGGAGTGCGTGCATGAGTCTTTTTGGAGAGTCAAGTTTGTGAAGAAATCTTAGGAGGTTTAGCGCCTTTGAAGTACTCAAAGGGAGGCGAAGTGAAGTTGCTTTGCAGGAGGATAAGTTCCGGTGAAAGAACATTAGTTTATTTCATGGAGGTTTTGGTGGAAAAAATTGAACGGTCGGAATTCTCCGTGGAGAAGTACCGAAGACCCGATAACTGTTAGATATTGCAAAGGAGCAAGGGTAGTTAAAGAGAGTTCTTTTCTAATTATAATCTCAAGAGAAGTAGGGCTGATAGATTCAATCCAATGAGGGCCATCGTATCTCCCGTGAACTCTCATTTCAAAGTTTGAAGCTTTGAAGGGGTAGAGGAATAGTGCAGGAGTTGCGAAGTGGCGAAGAGCCGAGAGCTCGTGTGAATATGTGGCACATCTGTCAAGTGGGGACTGCAAGGGTGACAGGTGGCATGCACTCATGCATCGAGGGGTCAACCTATAGTTATCCTATCTCATTTCGATATTTCATGAAAGGGAAGCACAAAGGGTCTACACTCCAACTCGCGATATTGCGAGTTGTGAAAAATGCGAAAGAAAAGTCAAAACCACCGCTAACTATCGCATCTCAGGATTTCGTATAAGAGGAGCACAAGAGTTGAATGCCCAAACTCGTGAACTTCTGAGAAGCAAGGGACGTTTATGAAAAGACCAGATCATGGTCATATAGGAGAGTAAGTCTCGTGCCTGGGTTCAACCCACATAGGGCGAGTTTACAAAGGACCTGTGGATACACCATGAGTGTATGAGATATTTCCTGAAGGGAAATCAAAGAGTCAATTAGACTCTAAGGGAAGATTTAGATTGATCCTTCCCAGACCTCGATCTGAGGGTTCGGGGGTTTGCATCACACAAGCCAGTTAAAAAATGATTGTGCATCTCAATGGTCATCTATGTTGCACAAAAAAGTAAAGGTACCACACATTTGGAACTATTTTGAGTATAATCACGGGAAAGGGGAGCATGATGGAGCAAGTGCATGCATAAAAATAGCATTGTGCATGAAAGAAATGAAGTTCACAACTACTTCCCTCATTCGAGATGAAAAATCCATTGTTGAATGGCGTTCTTCAGTAATGGGAGAGGGAACAAGAACCTGTGAAGACCAATCAAACATAACAAGACATGTACATAGATATTTTTGGGAGGTGGTTGATGTAGATTCATCACATTAATATGAATGAAAAATAATCTAGGGCACTCGTGGATTCCATTCAGTTAGAACATTAGACAATGCAATAGTTGAAATATGGATGAGAAAACTCTCTTTCTTATGTGATCCATGTAGTTGAGGGCTGATTTTAAGGATGGATTTTTTTTTTAAATGTAGAAACCTTGGCGAATATTACTAATCCTTCATATGCAACTATAAAAATTTTGGCTATATTTTTGTAAAAATATTCATATTTGTAAGGATTTTATATAGTTTGTATAAAATTTTGGCTATTTTTAAGGTAAAATAATTTTATCCTATAGAATTTGGGTGAATCATTTTTAGAATAGCGAATCGTTTTTTTGGAAAAACCTTGGAAAATTAGCCCACGAGCGAAATTTAGCCCCTAAAATCATCCATGGACTAGTTGTAATGAATGGGATGGCTGTGAATCAATAGACTAGGTTGATAGATGGGATTGTGTATCACTCCCCATTGGTCAACATACAACTATAGAATTATCTCAGTTGGAGGAGGACCAATCAAGCATTTCAATAGATTATGATCATGTCTCAGAGATCGTATAACCAGGTTTAATGATTCCTTCTATTAAATTTTGAACAACTGACATTAATGTTTTTTCGTTGTTCATTCATTGGACTCACATTTTTGCACTCCATTTTTTTGTAGAGAACATATATGTAGTGGTTTCCCCGAGAGATAATGAACGGAGCATTTATTATTGGTTTGCATGATGCTTAGAGGGAAAGAAGAACCTCATGTAATCAGTAATAAAATTTGAAGGAATTGGGTTTTTGATTGGGTTGATGGTTATTAAAGGACAATATCTGACTCAGGATGAAATAAAATGAAAGAAAGGTAGTTATGTATTTCAAGATTATAAACTAGGTGAATTCGTATACCAATTTACAAACTTGGTTATTGGTACAAACCTCCAATGACAAAGAATTCCAAGAAATAAATCATCAAAGATGTGATACTTCTTTCCTTACTCTGAGCACAATAAGTTAATAGAGATCGTCAATATTAGAAGTGATCCCGATGGTATACTCGAATGACCATAGGTATGTAAAAGAGATAATCTTGGCTTCATTTTTACTGTTGTTAAAATATTTGGAATGTTGTCCAAATATACCTCTCCTTAAAATATTTTGATATGTAAAATATTTTGACTACTATTAAAATATACCTTGCCATGTCATGCCTTGTATTTCCTTGCATTTCCTTGACATTCCTTAACTTTTCTTACCTTTACTTTACATTCCATGTCATACCTTTCCATGCAATTCCATCCCATGCCTTTCCTTTCCATGCCTTCAATTTTCTTTCCTTCACTTTTCTTCACTTTACTTGCCATTCCTTTCCTTACCTTACCATGACATGTCTTGCCTTGCTTTCATTTTGACTGTTGCTAAAATATTTGGAATGTTTTTAAAATATACCTTTCCTTAAAATATTTTGGTATGTAAAATATTTTGAATGTTGTTAAAATAACCTTTCCACGCCATTCCATGCCTTTCATTGCCTTGCCTTTCCATGCCTTCACTTTCCTTGGCTTTCCTTCACTTTCATTTCCTTTCCTTACCATTACTTTCCATGCCATTCCATACCTTGCCATGCCTTCCCATTCCTTTCCTTGTCATGAATTCCTATGACGTTCCTTTCCTTTCCTTTCCTTTCATTTAATTTCCTTTACTTTTCATGCCATTCCTTTCCTTTCATTTCCATTCTTTCAATTTCCTTGTATTTCCTTTCCATCCATTCAATTTCCTTGACTTTATGATGCAGTAGAGTCGACGACCACACCCCCGTCACGCTCCTTCACATAGGATTGATCTCATTCACTCATTCATGAGTCGGATTAGCTCTTCTAATCCCCTGCTGGAATCTCTGCTAAAAACCCAATCCACAGGTCCTTTCTTCACCCACACGGTTTTTCCGCACTTAACCGTGATCTTCCCTGACTCATTTTCAGGTTTCGGGGTTTCATCCTTTATAATATCGAGAGTTCCTGTACTCTCGAATCCTTGATCTTCGATGAGAAATTTCACTGATCTGGCTCTTCTCGCCTTAGCCCCTCCTGGCTATGCCTTGGTCCATGTGACCACTTTCCATAAGACCGCAACCTTATCTTCTTTCCGTCGGGGTTTTGGGGTTCAAAATCCTGATGTGATCCAACTCCCGTTAGCCCTCCAGGCTAGACTCCTGGTCCACGTGCCCTCCCCCTATATGACGGCAGCCATACCTCCTCATCGAGGTTTCAAACTTTCCAATGTCGAAACACATATGACCTCAAGATTCACGATTCCTCGAATCTTGATGCACTCTTTACGCACTAGCTTTCCTAGCTAGGCTCCTAGCCCATATGACCATTATCCCCATGACCGCAGTCTTGTCTCCCGTCGGGGTTTCGAGCTTTTCAATGCCGCAATGCATTGGCTCACGGGATTCCCGATTCCTCGAATCCTGACTCTCCAATATGCTGACAGCTGGCCCCCACACAACAGAGCTTTCCTCCTTATCTGGTACATTGATAGCTGGCCCCACGATGGCTCCTTCCTCCCTATCAAGGTTTTGGACTTCTCGATTCCAAAATGTGCAAACCTCTTGTCACTAGGATTCCCGATATCCCGATGACCAAAATGATGATAGATGACTTCCTGTCGGGACTTTCCCCGATGGCTTTGATTGCTACCGCGTGTCCCTTCCAGATGGACGGTTCTGATTAACTCTTGAGATTTCAATACTTTTGATGTCCCATCTTTCACGACCACAGGAACTCTGATTTCCCGAGCGCCAATATACTGACTCTCTTCGGATTTCTAACACCTGTCTCCCCAAATGAACAACTCAGATTATATCAAAGTTTTCACTATGAACTTCCGCGATCTCCTATCCATGGGAATGCCGATATCCCGACTCCCGACGCCTCGATCGTCGCCACATGTGTCCACTAACGGACGAATCAGATCGCTCTCGGGTAATTTCCCATGGAAATTCCCGATCTCTTGTCCTCGTGACTCCCGATGGTAAACCTCGTGCAGTTCCTATCTGATCCGACGGCTGATGGGTATTTGCTCAAGATATGATGGCCGAGATCCTTTCTCCTGCGTGCTTACTCTAGAGGATAAAACTCTGCATGCCTTCACTCGATCTAACGACTGGAGGGTATATGAGTGAGATCTGATGACTGATGATATCCTCTTCTGTGTGCTCTTCCTGCTCCATCCTGGACGTGAAATCTTCAATGGTCCATATCTCTTTCTCCAGCCAATCTGACGGCTACTGTGCTCCCTCCTGAGCTTCTGCACTTTCTTCCCAACCTTGGGAGAATTTCCAGTTCCCAAAGGCCTCAACCTTTGTCCTCCTTTTCCTCTGTGAACTCCTCACTCTGAGTTCTCAACTGCGCGTGTAAAAACACTGTCCCTCCTGAGATTTGCTCCCTTCGAATCCTCGAAGGATTCTTCAACTCCTGTGCCTCTGTAGGGTCCTTGTGCACACACGGTGCTATCTCTCCTGAGCTTCTCAAACACTCAGACCCCTAAGGGATTTTGTCTTTCTCCCCTTCTCCCTCAGATGGAGAAATTGGATGCCCTCCTGGCTATCCTCTACTCAAGCAACCTCCTTGCTGAGTCTACAGGGTGTTCAGCAATCCTGTGAATATCCCTCAGTGGATGCTTCTTCTAGGTTCCAGAACTCAAAGAGTTCTCTTCTCTTCTTTGTGCCTATCTACACACTAACTCAAATGCCCACCTGGCAGAGTGTCTTTTACACAGAACGTTCAGCAGCTATGTCATCTTGTGCACCTACGCACGCGCTCAATGCCCTCCTCACAGAGCTCCCAGAATCCTCAGTGATTTTGTTTCTTCCTGAACTGACAACGGATTTCTTCCTCTATGCACTCCTTGCACCTGATCAACGCCCACCTGGTAGAGCTCTCAAAATCCTCAGTGATTCTGGATTCTGTCTGAACTCACAACAGAGTTCATCCAACTGCACCTTGTGCCTATGCTCAATGCCCACTTGGCAGAGATTCACAGAATCCACAACAGAATTTTGTCTGCAACTGTGTCTTCTCGCACATAGCCTTGCCTCCAAGGTATTCAACAACCTTGAGGTCTTCCTCCTGAGTTGTTGACTCCAGTTCATGTGTCGTAGCATGTCTTTGTCTGAACCTGCAGAATTCAGAAGTGCACCCTCTGTTCACGGCTATCAGAACTCACAGTTTTCTGTCACACCCTCCTATTGTGAAGCCTCAAAGACCTTCACCTGAAATCAAATACACTCCTACAAATGCACAACTACAGTATACATCTACAGCATATAAGAACACTCATGGACATCCACATAACACACAGAATTCATGCAGGAAAAACTGCTTCTTTTTATATTAAAAATGGCAAACGCCTGTAATTACAAGGTGTTCTCGAGCTCTCTCTGGCTCTACAACTCAACTTACTCTCGGTTCTCGACTTACTCTTGGATAACTACTAAAATGAGATACTCAAAATCTCTTTTACCTGAGGGGGCTCTTCGAGTGCTTACCTCCAACCTACCTACCCTATTCAATTACGTTGAATGGGCTATCTAGTCTACTATCCGGATATAGATCTCAGCCATACAAACATTAACGGTCGATCTTATCTACAGCCTGCGCAAAGGCACGACTCTATGGCTCACCAACCTAGACATTTAATTACATTCAATTCAATATTTCAAACGAGGTTGCGCCTCTCTCTTCAACTTTGAATGCATGCGCTCGACGTGGCTGGCTGGCTAGCTGGATGACGTGGAGAGATGATCCTGCATCAAATTTCTCAGCTGCAAAATTCATGAGCTCCTGCTCATGAACTTCACATCTCTGATGTTGAAATCCCCCTGGATCCCAAATCATTCTCTGGAGATGTTCACCCGCTCCATTCTACTATTGTTGTCTCTTTTGTGCTACTGTTGCTGCTGCTGCTTCTCTTCTGCTCAGATTCTCCTCGATAGCAGTCTCTGCTGACCCCAACATCAACCTTTTGGTCTCCTCGATCGTTGCATCCAGCTACTCTAGTGGCTGGTCCTATTTTTGCAGTCTCCCCAGCTGCAAAAATTTTCTGCAATTGGGTAGATCACCATGATCTCCCATGCCTTCTTATTAATCTTCATCTATGGCCTCAAGTTGCCACTCTGCTACAGACTTCAGCTCTGTAGTCTCCTCCTGACTGAATTTCTATTCAGTCACCTTCTCTAACAGCTCGTCTTCTGTCAATTCTCTTGCTGGCTCTGGATTTTTCAGCCAATCCTCCAACATCTCTAGCTCCATCTCCCATGGAGTGATAAATTTGCCTGCTTGCTCTTTGGTTTCCTTTTCTTCTAGCTTCAGTGCCAGAGCTTCTTTATTTTCATCTCCTTGGCTGAAATCATTGAGCCATTCCTCAGAATGCTCCTTCTCTTTTCCTTCTTCTTTTCCTTCTGCTTGGGCAGCTTCCAAAGTCTCCTCCAATCCCTCTTCTTTCCTGACAGTCACCACTGACTGTTCTGCTGCTGTTGTGGCACCATCTACAACACAGACTTCTACCTCCTCCTGGGAAAATGGTAGGAATACTCCAATTCCCCCAATCATCAGAATATTATCCTGATCTTCCTCCTCGGTCAACTGCACCTGCTGATCCAAACTCACCTCTGAGCTCATCTGCTCTGTCAGCTCCTTGGGCTGATCAAAACTCCCCTGTTCATCCCTACCCATCTGGAAATATGGGATGTCTCTACTGCCCTCCTGACAGTCCATGGAATCAACTAATTCCATATCTGTTTCCTTGCCCACCTGGAAAACTAGAAACCTTTCACTGCCCTCCCGATAGTCTGTGAGATCCCGCAGTGACCTCATTTCATTGCCCAGCTGGCAATGTGAAATTTCTTGGCTGTCCTCATGAAAGTCTCTGAGATCACGCAGTGATATCAGCTCTTTGCCCACCTGGAAAATTGGAATTTCTTCTCTGCCCTCCTGGCAGTTCTTGAGATCCTCAGCTGATCCCATTTCACTGAGATCTCTCCCAGTTTCTGGTTCACATACCTGAACCATTTATTCTTCTGGTCCATTGAGGTTTTCAACATACCTCAACCATCTTTTTAACAGCCTACACTATCACCATCAACTGCTTGACTAGCCATTTTTCCTTTGGCTTCTTCATGGGCCATTCATACACCCATCTCGGCTTCTTATCCTTCTGCATCTTCAACTCGAGATTTTCTATGTCTGCCTTTAATTCATAGAGCTCTTTATCAATTTTTGCAAGCTTTTCTGCCTTTCTCTTCCTCCCAGCATGCCTATGGTCTTCAGTAACCATGGTGTTGTCTTTGTCTGCTTTCCTAGCAAACCTGCTACTGTCACTCCGCAGTAAGAGTGTTACCATCTTCATTCTTCTATAGTCTCCTTGACTGTCTTCTTGATTGCTGCCTACCTGCAAACAAATCCTTAGAGAGTCCCCAACGCTCTGTCTTTTGTTGTCTTCCTGCTTCACCTAAAATATACAAGTGAAGTTCCCGCTCTGATACCACTTGATGCAGTAGAGTCGACAACCACACCCCCGTCGCGCTCCTGCACACATGATCGATCTCATTCACTCATTCATGAGCTGGATCAGCTCTTCTGATCACCTGTTGGAATATCTACTAAAAACCCGATCCACAGGTCCTTTCTTCACCCACACGGTTTTTCTGCGCTTAACCGTGATCTTCCCTGACTCAGTTTTGGGTTTCGGGGTTTCGTCCTTTCTGATATTGAGAGTTCCTGTACTCTCGAATCCCCAATCTTCGATGAGCAATTTCACCGATCTGGCTCTTCTCACCTTAGCCCCTCCTGGCTATGCCCTGGTCCATGTGACCACTTTCCATAAGACCGCAGCCTTATCTTCTTTCCATCGGGGTTTTGGGCTTCAAAATCCCGATGTGCTCCAACTCCCATTAGCCCTCCAGGCTAGACTCCTGGTCCACGTGACCTCCCCCTATATGACCACAGCCATACCTCCTCATCAGGCTTTCAGACTTTCCAATGTCGAAACACGTATGTCCTCAGGATTCACAATTCCTCGAATCTTGACACGCTTTTTGCGCACTAGCTATCCTGGCTAGGCTCCTGGCCCATATGACTGTTATCCCCATGACCACAGTCTTGTCTCCCATCGAGGTTTTGATATTTTCAATGCCGCAATGCATTGGCTCAGGGGATTCCTAATTCCTTGAATCCCGACTCTTTGATATGCTAACAACTATCCCCCACACAACGGAGCTTTCCTCCTTATCCAGTACACTGACAATTGGCCCCACGATGGCTCCTTCCTCCCTGTCGGTGTTTCGGACTTCGCTATTCTGAAATGCCCAAACCTCTTGTCACCAGGATTCCCGATATCCCGATGACCAAAATGCCGATAGACGACTTCCTGTCGAGACTTTCCCCGATGGCTCCGATTGCTGCCGCGCATCCCTTCCAGATGGATGGTTTTGATCAACTCTTAGGATTTTGAGACTTTTGATGTCACGGCTTTCACGACCTCAGGAACTCTGATTTCCCGAGCGCCAATATACTGACTCTCTTCGGATTTCTGACACCTGTCTCCCCAAACGGATGACTCAGATTATATCAGGGTTTTCACTATGTACTTCCTCGATCTCCTATCCACAGGAATGCCGATATCCTGACTCCTGACGCCTCAATATCCACCACGTGTCTCCACTAATGGACGGCTCATATCGCTCCCAGGTAATTTCCCATGGAAATTCCTGATCTCTTGTCCTTGTGACTCCCGATGGTAAACCTCGTGCAGTTCCTATCCGATCCGATGGCTGATAGGTATCTGCTCAAGATCTGATGGCCCAGATCCTTTCTCCTGCGCACTTACTCCAGAGGCTAAAACTCTGCGCACCTTCACCCGATCCAACGATTGGTGGGTATCTGAGTGAGATCTGACGACTAACGATCTCCTCTTCTGTGCGCTCCTCCTGCTCCTTCCTGGACGTGAAATCTTCAATGGTCCAGATCTCTTTCTCTAGCCGATATGACAGCTACTGTGCTCCCTCCTGAGCTTCTGCACTTTCTTCCCAACCTTGGGAGAATTTCCAGTTCCCAAAGGCCTCAACCTTTGTCTTCCTTTTCCTCTGTGAACTCCTCACTCTGATTTCTCAACTGCACATGTACAAACACTGTCCCTCCTGATATTTTCTCCCTTCGAATCCTTGAAGGATTCTTCAACTCCTGCACCTCTACAGGGTCCTTGCGCACACACAGTGCTATCTCTCCTGAGCTTCTCAAACTCTCAGAACCCTAAGGGATTTTGTCTTTCTCCTCTTCTCCCTTAGATGGAGAAATTGGATTCCCTCCTAGCTATCCTCTACTCAAGCAACCTCCTTGCTGAGTCTACAGGGTGTTCAACAACCCTGTGAAGATCCCTTAGTGGATTCTTCTTCTAAGTTCCAGAACTCAAAGAGTTCTCTTCTCTTCTCCGTGCCTGTCTGCACACTAACTCAAATGCCCACCTAGCAGAGTGTCTTTTACACAGAACGTTCAGCAGTTTTGTCCTCCTGTGCACCTACGTACCCGCTCAATGCCCTCCTGGCAGAGCTCCCAGAATCCTCAGTGATTTTGTTTCTTCCTGAACTCACAGCACATTTCTTCCTCTATGCACTCCTTGCACCTGCTCAATGCCCACCTGGCAGAGCTCTCAAAATCCTCAGTGATTCTGGCTTCTGTCTGAACTCAAAACAGAGTTCATCCAATTGCACCATGTGCCTATGCTCAATGCCCACTTGGCAGAGCTTCACAGAATCCACAGCAGAATTTTGTCCGCAACTGTGTCTTCTCCCACACATCCTTGCCTCCAAGGTATTCAGCAACCTTGAGGCCTTCCTCTTGAGTTGTTGAATCCATTTCCTGTGCCACAGCACGTCTTTGTCTGAACCCGCAGACTTCAGAAGTGCATCCTCTGTGCACGGCTATCAGAACCTGCAGTGTTCTGTCACACCCTCCTGGTGTGAAGCCTCAAAGACCTTCACCTGAAATCAAACAAACTCCTGCAAATGCACAACTATAGTATACATCTACATCATATAAGAACACTCACAGACATCCACATAACACACAGAATTCATGTAGGAAAAACTACTTCTATTTATATTAAAAATGGCAAACGCCTGTAATTATAAGGTGTTCTC
>JASDQU010100797.1:67482-88162 GCA_032191745.1 Picea mariana
ACAAACATCAAAGGCCGATCTTATCTACAGCTTGCGTAAAGGCACGACTCTATGGTTCACCAGCGTAGACATTTAATTACATTCAATTCAAGATTTCAAATGAGGATGCGCCTCTCTCTTCAGCTTTGAATGCACATGCTCGATGTGGCTTGCTGGTTGGATGGATGACGTGGAGAGATGCTCCTGCATCACTTTCCTTTCCTTTCCTTCACTTTCCTTGCCTTGCCTTTCCTTCACTTACCACACCATACCTTTTCATGCCATGCCATAACTTTCCATTCCATGCCTTGTCTTTCCATTCCTTCAATTTCCTTTTTTTCACTCCCCTTTCATTCACTAGTCTTCACTTGTATTTCCATTCCTTTCCTTTCATTACCATGCATTTCCTTGCCTTACCATTCCATCCCATGCCTTTCCTTTCCATTCTTTCACTTTCCTTTCATTTACATGCCATGCCTTGCATTACCATACCTTTCCTTTCCTTGCATTTCCTTCCCATGCCTTACCTTCCCATGACTTCTCATTCTATCCCTTTCCTTCACTTGCCTTCACCTTCCATGCCATGCCTTGCATTTCCTTTCCTTTCCATAAATTTCCTTCCCATGCCTTCCCATACCTTTCCTTTCCATCCCTTCCCTTGACATGCCTTTCCTTGCCTTTTCTTTCCTTCACTTTCCATTTCATGCCTTGCCTTTCCTTCCTATGCCTTCACTTTCCTTTCCTTTCCTTTCCATGCCATGCCTTCCCATGCCTCGACTTTCCATGTCTTTCCTTGCCTTTTCATTACTTTCCTTTCCTTTGCATGCCTTTACATGCTTTGCCATGCCTTTCTTTGCCTTCCCTTTCCTTGCCTTGGATTTCCTTTCCATTCCTTGCCTTCCCTTTCCATTCCTTTTCATGCCTTATCATACCTTTCATTTCCTTGACTTTCCATATCTTTCCTTTGATGCCTTACCTTGCCTTGTCTTTCCATGCCTTGCCACGCCTTCCCATGCCATGAGTTTCCTTTCCTTTCCTTGCCTTCCCATGCCTTTACTTGCCTTCAGTTTCATGTCATGCCTTCCTAGGCCTTGCCTTGATTTACCATGTCTTTCCTTACCATGCCATACCATGCCTTTCCTTTACTGTAACACCCCAGGTTCTGAACCCCCATTTTAAATAATGTATTATTACAATGCTAAGAGGCCAGGGTGCCCAACCAATTATTAAAAGAGCAATGTGCCCAAGAAATGTAATGTTTTGATCATTATTAATAATAAACACATCGCTTGCTACTATACAGACAAGGAATAGAGTTATAGGGGGGTATTATTCCACAATACAGGTGGATTGAGGAGATAAGTGTGTATTCCTATGTTAATTACCCTTTTTTCCTAAGGGAGGGGATCAATTCCATGAGCTTCTTGGGGAAGGCCAGGAGGTTCTGGATTCCCCACAAAGTTACTTAAACCCACCTAGGGTATGATGGGGGGGTTTGACTGATGGATTGTTTGTTGATTTCATGTACGTTCCTTCATTTCCATCATGCACTTCCATGCACACACTTATCCATTCATTGATCCATCCATCATCCACGTCTTGGCTAGGGAAAGGGAACCGAACTGCTAAAGAATTAGCCACGGGATACTTGGTTGTAATGGTCACTAGTGAAATCTAGCCATGACCTGGGGTCTGCATGTATGATATGCATAGGACTGTGCCCTATTTTTCTCACAACTGCGAGTCCAGAGAGTTCCAACATTGAGATTCTAGACCAGTTGTGCTGGAGGCCACAAAATAAAAGGAGAGGGACTACCTAAGGGAATGTGTGGAAGAGAAGGGTGGAGGTCCATTCTCTTAGGGAAGTACATGCTGGGTAGAAGAGAGATGGGTACTTGGATTGTTGTGGGTGTTGGGAAACCTGTGAGAGCTTGAGAGATGATAGGTTTGGGAACCCAAGTACACTCAAGAACCATCCTTGTGGATTCATAGCCCTGCCTAGGTGGTGACACTGTTGTTGAGATTTGCAGTAGTGGTGTCTATGGTTGGGTGAACATCCTTGGTCTGCAACCAGTTGGTGTCATATTCCATAAAGATAAGTGCTCTCTATTATGGTATCATTTACATGGATATGAAGGTTTTTCTGTTGTATATTTAATTATCGCTTAATTGAATCTTTAGACTATGCATGCTTTCTGACTACTACCGTGCATGTCGTTAAGGTATTTTCTTTTATGCATCATTAAATTTTAAGAAGGTATCATAAGAGAAATAAGTCCAAGGGCAGACTTGAAGGTAGCATGCCCCGACCTGTGGGTGGATGGCGATGTTATCGAATGGTATCAAAGCTTCTGGTTGAAACATCGGGCTAGTATGGCCCGGGTCTGTTAGTCAGAGTCTCGGGGTCGAGATCAAATTCTGACTGTGGATTGGAAACACTCAAGAGGAATGGCATTGCAGAATCTATGTAGGAGATAGAATGTCAGAGACCTGTGTAAGGGGTTCGAAGGATCGGGAGCGATTGCCACTATAGGATTGGGAAAGATTCAAGATCGTTGGATCGGAAGATAGGTGGACAAGGTTTGTCTGATGAAAAGGAAGAAAGGGCTAAGGTCACAACTGTTAGATCCCATTGGAGAGTGAGATCAACGGACAAGAGGAATTGTGGGAAACTAAGTTCCACGGGAGATAATTTCCCAAGGTGGTCCCGCAATCCAAACCACAGTTTCACCAAGGGGTTACATGTCAGCATCAAGAGAATTGTGGGGATAAAAATGGGTTACTCCAAACCGTCGATGCATGCCCCCACAAATTGAAAGGCTTGAACATTGAAACTCCATATAGTCAAAGTAGATCCCGACCATTGATCACCAAGAGGTAAGTGTCAACAGATCAGTAACTCCAGAGAAATCTATTTGAGATGTTTTCAGTTGAGGTTTGAAACTCCCGAATCCTAGAGAGACAGAGACTCGAAGTAAATCTAGATCGTCCAATCATCTGAAATAGATCTCAATCACTAGATCATCCGTAGTAAATCTCAAGCATCAGATCGCCCGAGGTGAATCTGGGTTGTCTGATCCATAAGAGATGTGGCGTAAATCTGTGGATTTCAGGTGAAGGCCCGAAGTAAGCCTCAACCGTCTGATTCAAGAGGACACATGGCAAAATCTTGTGTACTTGGAGGGGTTTGAAGTTTGATATTTTTGAAAACCGAAGAGCTGAAAGGATATCATCCATTAATCTGTCGAGAGCCATGCATCACCAGATCTAGGGCTTCAGATAAAACCAATGGGGCCAGATAATTTTTGAAATTTGAGATTTCTGAACTCCAAAGACCCGAAGTAAGCCTCAATAGTCAGATTAAGGAGGGCATGTGGTGCAGATACATAAACTCTGGGTGAAGACCCGAAGTGAATTATAGTCATTCCATCTAGGAGGACACATGGTGACAGATTGGCCAGTTTGGAAATGTAGAGTTCCAGAGAATTGGAAGTGTGCTAGCATGGAAACTCCTGAAGTCCCAAAGCCCAAAGAGCCGAAGTGATGGGGCACGATCATGTCACCTAGAAGTGATGTGGATCCTAGAATTATCGAAGTGACGTGGCTTGCAGACATCACATGGGATGATGTGGACACATGGGATGTGTGCCACGTGTTAGTATGTTTTGAGCATTTAGAGTATTGAAAAGTCATTTATAACGTTACATGTGCCACCTGCCTGATTGGGCCATGTGTCCACTTCTACTATTTCTCCATGTGGCGACAGATCATGTAGTCTGGAGATTGGGCACTGCATAGGGGAAAGATGTGATAGGTTGCATTGGGTCGAAAAATTCCGAAGGCCAGAAGGCCGGAGTACATATCAACCATTGATTCCATAAGACACACGTCGAAGGATCGTCGACTTCGGGTAAAATCACTCGAGGAGAAAGTGCAGGAGGAAGGTTTGAAACTTTCGAAACCCGAAGAGCCGAAGTGATTCAAAACCATTGATCTGTGGGAGGACACCCATCGGTAGATCATGAACTTTGGGTAACAACACTTTGGGAGTCTCAACTTTCCTCGCTTTCCTCCTCCCAAAATGTTGTTACCNCATAAGACACACGTCGAAGGATCGTCGACTTCGGGTAAAATCACTCGAGGAGAAAGTGCAGGAGGAAGGTTTGAAACTTTCGAAACCCGAAGAGCCGAAGTGATTCAAAACCATTGATCTGTGGGAGGACACCCATCGGTAGATCATGAACTTTGGGTAACAACATTTTGGGAGGAGGAAAGCGAGGAAAGTTGAGACTCCCAAAGTGTGGAGTCTCGAAGTAGATCTCAATCGTTGATCGTGAAAGAGGATGAGGGTCGTTGATCTGGTCTTGGTTGAAATTTTTGAAGTCCCGAAGCTCTGGACAAGCACTTTTTCAGTGAAGCATAAGGTCATGGTCGTGGTCATATGCATATTGAGAGTTGAGGGAAGTATGGATAAGGGATGAACTGGTTGTCTTTGAGACAAAAAAGTGCTAACTAAGGATTTATCCACGTTTTATAGTCGTGGTCACCTCCGAAAGTGGTTTGAAGGAAGTGCCTGCATAGGATGAGATTTTGTGTCAGCCAAGTATAACAGGGCATTGTTATTTTCATAGAATGGGGATATGATCTCCATGAACTAAAAAAAGAAAGAGACCTGTAGCATGGTTTGGAAATTTTATTTATCATATGCTTAATTTTAACAAAATGGTCTCTTTCCCATTTTGAAGAATTAAGGGGTTTAAACACATAAACTCAGGATGCATATTGAGGAAATGGAAGAAGGTGAGGGAGCCTCCATTCATGATAAGGAGGCCGAAGGATAGAATACTAGAGCTGGTAATGCAGAGACAGAATCCAATGGATGCAAGGGAAAAGGAGAGCAGAAAATGTTAATAAAAATGGTAAGAATCCTAAAGATGGAAGTGCTCAAGGAGAAAACAAGAGACTGATGAGAGAGAAAAGTTAGATAAATGATTGAGACAAACGAGGAAGGGATCAAACTCAAAACAAGATGAAGAAGGTAGGTTCCATGAAAGAAGGGATGATTGTGGAAGAGCTAGCTATTCCAAAAGTGCTAGAAGATCTCATGGACACCACTCACCTCCTTACTTATAAATAAAGTTTTATGCATCGGAAGATCCCGTAAGTAGTCCATAGGTTTCTCCTGTCAGACACCAAAGAAGGAAACAAGAGGTAGATAGTTTGCAAGGAGAGCTGAGGAAGCTCAAGACACTTTCCTTTGAGGGTGAAAGAGAAAGGGAAGATGATGTTGAAGCATGGTTTCTTGGAATCATGATATATTTTCAGTTGCATAACTATTTATCCAACCTGGAAGCTAAGATTTCCACCTACCATTTACATGAGAAAGCTGCAATGTGGTGGGACCAGCTGAAGCAAGTGGAACATGTTAATGAAAGTAGGATCACTTGGAAGTAGTTCAAGAAGTACCTCCAGAAGGAGTACCTCTCAGAGCGTTTCTAAGACAAGAAAATGCAAGAGTTCTTTGAACTCAGCTTGAGAAGCCTGACTATGGCAGAGTACGAGAATAAGTTCTTGGGATTGTTAAAGTATGCCAGGTTCATTGGTGATGAGAAAGTGAAAATACAGAGGTTTCTAAGTGGACTTCCATCCTTTTATAAGGAAAAGAGAAAATATGATGAGCCCAAGACCTTCACTAATGCCATCAGGAAGGATAAATACCTGTATGAGCAAGGCTAGGGAAGAGAATCTTTGCAGAAATATTGGAAGGAAAAGAAAAATGCAAAGTCCAATCAGAGGAAGAAAGGATTCAAATCTCCCTTCAATAGGAATGAGCCTAATAGAAATCATCAAGATCAGTATGCTAAGGGGGATTTCAAGAAAGAAGATTCCTTGGGAAAAAGGGAAAGACCACCAATCCAATGCTGGGGATGCAAGGAAGATCACATGTACAAGGATTGCCCACACAGAAAGGATAGAGTGAAGACTGTGCACAACATCTAAGAGGCTACAACATTTGAAGATATGGGAAGAATCTATGCAATTTTAAATGATTGACAAGCAGAGTACCAATCCAATATGATCGAGGTGGAAGGTAAGATCATAAATTAGCTTGTTGCTATTTTGATTGATTCATGAGAAATTCATTGCTACATTAATCCTAATATTGTGGATATATTACATTTGGAGAAAAGTAAACTTGGAAAATAAAGTTTGGTTCAGTTATCCACTGGAACTAAAAGAAAAATCCATGATATGGTCAAAAGTTGTTCCATAAGTGTTAATGGATTCAATACTAGTATGGATCTAAATATCATATTATTGGGGTCTTATGACATTCTAATTGGAATGGATTGGTTAGACAAGCATAATGCTGTCTTAGATTGTCATAACAAGACATTTACATGTCTTGATGGAAATGGAAAACAGAGCACCGTGAAAGGAGTTCCAAGACCCATCTCTATAAGGGAGATTTCATTCTTACAGCTAAAAACATGTTCTAAGAAAGGATATCAATTGTATGCAACTCATGTGGAAGAGATAGAAAATATAAAGGGGCCAAGCATCGAAGATTTCTCAGTACTACAAGAATTTGAAGATGTATTCCAAGAAATACCCATATTTCCACCAAGAATGGAGATAGATTTCTCAATTGATTTAGTGCCAGGAGTTGCCCCAGTGTCAAAAAAACCTTACAAAATGAGCACACCAGAGTTAAAAGAATTACAAATGCAGTTGGAGGAATTGTTGAAGAAAGGGTACATACGTCCAAGTGTTTCACCTTGGGGAGAACTAGTACTTTTTGTCAAAAATAAGGACGAAACCTTGAGGCTGTGTATTGACTTTTGAAAGCTGAACAAGTACACTATAAAGAACAAGTATCCTCTACCCCAAATTGATGACCTCTTTGATCAGCTAAGAGGAGAATATATATTTTCAATAATTGACCCGAGGCTAGGATGCCATCATGTAAGAATCAAGGAAGAAGACATTCATAAGACAACCTTTAGGATGAGGTATGGGCATTATGCATTCGTAGTGGTGCCATTTGGACTCACCAATACACCAGTTGTATTCATGTGCTTAATGAATTGCATATTCAGAAATTATTTGGATAAGTTTGTGATAGTATTCTTGGATGACATACTTACTTATTCTAAGTATGAAGAGGAGCATGAACATCACTTAAGACTGGTATTGCAAGTATTGATATAACATTAGTTGTATGCCAAGTTGAGTAAGCGTTCTTTTTATCAAAATAAGATCCATTACTTGAGACACATTATTTTAGAGCAGGGAATAGCAGTAGATTTAGAGAAGATCGAAGCCATTAGAGGATGTCCAACACCCAAAAATGTGTCAGACATCGGATATTTTATGGGATTAGTTGGCTACTACAGAATTTTCATAGTAGGGTTCTCTAAGATTTCTCATCCCATCACTTCTTTGCAAAAGAAGGGAACTAAATTCGAATGGACACTCAAGTGTGAAAAGAATTTTAATATGTTGAAGGAATTATTTACTAGTGCACCTGTGTTAAAGATTGTTGACCCAAATGAAAGTTTTGTGGTATGTACAGATGCATGTAAGGAAGGACTTGGGGGATTCCTCACACAAAATGGACATGTCATTGGATATGAGTCCAGAAAACTTAAGGAACATGAGCGGAACTATGCCACCCATGACTTGGAACTTGCTTCCAATGTTTACACATTGAGGATGTGGAGGCATTATCTCATGGGGAATAATTTCGAATTAAGGATAGAACACATTGGCCTGAAGTATATTTTTGAACAACTGACCTTGAATGCCAGGAAAACAAGATGGATAGAATTTTTAAGTGAATATGACTTCGATATCAAGTATATCAAGGGAAAGGAGAATAAAGTTGACAATGTGTTTAGTATAAGAGTGCATCTCATGCATGCTACTATTGTCAGTATGCATCAGTCAGACTTGAAGAGTAGAATTTTAGATGGTATTATTACATACTAGCATTACCTACAGGGAAAGGAAAACTTACAGCTAGGAGATGTACATTATAAAATAAAGGATTATGAGATAAAGGAAGATGGATTACTCATGCATACAAATAGAATCTATGTTCCTAGTTCTGGAGAACTGAGGAATTTGGTACTGAAGGAGATGCATGATGTTCCTTATGCTAGACATCTTGGTTACCAGAAAACAATTACAATAGTAAGAAGCCAGTTCTTTTGGCTCGGAATGAAGAAGGATGTTGGTGATTACATCCCTCAAAGTATGGAATGTCAGAAGGTGAAGGCTGAGCATAGGCACCCAATGGGTTTGCTGCAACCATTACCAATCCCAAAGAAGAAATGGGAAGTTATCACCATGGATTTCATCATAGGATTACCCAGAATGAATAAGAAAAATGATTCAATCATGGTGGTGGTTGAAAAATTAACATAGGATGCTCATTTTGTTCCTGTGAAGATAATGCATACATCGATTAATATTGCAAAAAGTTTCATGAAGGAAATTGCTAGGTTGCATGGGATACCTAGGACAATGTCTCGGACATAGATACAAAGTTTACCTCCAATTTTTGGAGGGGATTGTTTAAAGGATTTGGCACAAATCTAAACTTTAGAACAACATATCATCCCCAGATAGATGGGTAAACAAAGAGAGTCAATCGAATAATTGAGGACATGCTAAGAATGTATCTGATGGATAATCCATCTAAGTGGGAAGATTAATTACACTTTATATAATAATGGGAATCAAGCTTCATTGAGAATGAGCCCATTTGAAGCCTTGCATGGTAGGAAATGAAATACTCTAGTAAGATGGGACAACCCAGCAGATAGAGTGGTACTTGGGCCAAAGTTTCTCAAGGACATGGAAGACCAGGTGGTCAAGATCAAGAAGAATTTAAAGGTAGCTCAGGATAGATAGAAAGTTTATGCAGACAAGAACAGGACAGCTAGAGAATTTAAAGTATGGAAGTATGTACTTTTTAAAGTGAAGCCCAAGAAAATCTTATTGAAATTGGGTAGTTGTAAAAGGTTGACAACCAAATTCTGTGGTCTATTTGAAATATTGGATAGAATAGGGCCAGTTGCATACATGATTGCATTGCCTGCTTCCATGAATGTGCATAATGTATTTCATGTCCCTTTACTAAAGAAATATGTACATGATCCTAACCATGTTATTGATTGGCATCTGATTCAGGTAGAGACAGAGGGATATTTTCAGGCTCAACGAGTGCGGGTAGTGGACAGAAAAGTCAAAATGATCTGGAATCGAGTTATAGAGATGGTAAAAGTTCATTGGACGTACTATGGTCTTGAAGATGCTACCTAGGAGTGTGAATATGCCATGCAGGCAAAGTAACCACAACTTTTTGAATAAATTTGAGATTTTGATCTCTTTTTTGTATATGTACTCAAGACAGTGCCAAAATAAGGGGGAGGGGATGTAACACCCCAGGTTCTGAACCCTCCTTTTAAATAATGTATTGTTACAATGCTAAGAGGCCAAGGTTCCCAAACAATTATTAAAAGGCCAATGTGCCCAATAAATGTAATGTTTTGATCATTATTAATAATAAACACATCATTGGTTGCTAGATAGAAAAGGACTAGAGTTATAGGGGGCTGTGATTCCATAAGAGAGGGGGCTTGAGGCGATAATTGTGTATTCCTATGTTAATTACCCTTTTTACCTAATGGAGAGGATCAATTATGTGAGCTTCTTGGGGAAGGCCAGGAGGTTCTTGATTCCCCACAAAGTTACTTAAACTTGCCTCAGGTCTGATGGGGGGGTTTGACTGATGGCTTCTTTGTTGATTTCCTATACCTTCCTTCATTTACCTCGCACACTTCCATGCACGCACTTACCCATTCATTGATCCATCCATCATATGTGTCTTGGCTTGGGAAAGGGAACCAAACTACTGAAGAATTAGCCACGATATAGTTGGTTGTAATGGTCACTGGTGCAATCCAGCCATGACCTGAGACCTGCATGTCTGAGATGCATTGGACTGTGCCTTAGTTTTCTCACAACTGCGAGTCCTAAGAGTTCCAGCATTGATATTTTGGACCATCTATGTTGGAGGCCCTAAAATAAAAGGAGAGGGACTGTCTGAGGGACTACTTTGCAAAGAATGGTGGAGGTCTATTATCTTGGGGTGGTATAGGCTAGGTAGAAGAGAGTTGGGTACTTGGATTGTTGTGGGTGTTGGGAAAGCTGTGAGATCTTGAGAGCTGATTGGTTTGGGAACCCAAGTACTCTCAGGAACCATCCTTGTGGATTCATAGCCCTGGCTTGGGGGTGACACTTCTATTGAGATTTGGATTAGTGGTGTCTATGGTTGGGTGGAACGTCCTTGGTCTACAGCCAGTTGGTGTCATCTTCTGTAAATATAAGTTCTCTTTTTTATGGTATCATTTACCTGTATATCAATTTTTTTCCACTGTATATTTAATTATCGTTTAATTGAATCTTTATACTATGCATGCTTGCTGAGTACTCTTGTTCTTGTCATTAGATTATTTTCTTTTATGAATCCCTATATTTTAAAAAGGTATCATAAGAGAAAGAAGTCCAAGGGAGGGCTTGAAGGTATCATGCCCCAACTTGTGGGTGGATGGGCATGTTACATTTACATGCCTTTCATTTCCTTGTCGTGCCTTGCCATGCCTTTTCTTGACATGCCTCACCTTCCCTTGCCTTCACATGCCTTACCTTTCCTTGACATGCCTTACCTTTTATTTAATTTACTTGTCTTTCCTTACCTTCCCATGTCTTGCCTTGTCTTCTCATGCCTTTCATTTCCATGTATTCCCATGCCTTTCCTTTCCTTCCCATGCCTTCCCTTTCCTTTCCTTACCATGCCATGCCAATCAATGTCTTTCCTTGCCTTTCCTTACCATATATTCCCATGCCTTTCCTTTCCTTCCCATCCCATGCCTTACCTTGCCTTTATTTTCCTTTCCTTTCCATCTGATTCCATGCCTTGTATTTCCTTGCCTTTTCTTCCCTTTGCAATCCTCTCTTTCATTGCCATGCCTTCCCATTTGTTTCCTTGTAATTCCTTTCCTTCCCATGCCATGCCTTGACATTCATTTCCATGCCTTCCCATGATTTTCCTTTTCATGCCTTCCCATGCCTTTCTTTCATTTTCCATGCCTTCCCATTCCATTTAAGTACATGTGGCCAATTTAGTCTGGGGGCATAAAATCCAAACCGAGTGACATAATGGAGTTCTGTAAGCTCTCACAATTTTGTTTTCCCAAGGCCCACATGACTACACTACAAAAATCTTCCTCACACAGTGTTCTTGAAAATTGACCTCCTCTTCACAAATTTCACTATCATCATTGAGAAAAACCCTAGTGGAGGAGATACTCCAACAAATTCTTTTTTGGTGAATGAAATGATAAGGGAGGGGCCCCACTAGCTGAAACTCGATGCTCTAGATCCAATGCAAGTGACAGTTTGTCTATCAGAGTTCCATTTTGAGTCTTATCATGAGTTTCAACTCTCCTCCTAAATTCATTTAGGGACATGTGCCCAATTTGATCTAGGGGCATAAAATCCATCGTCGAATGGTATTCTTCATTAATTGGAGAGGGAAGAGGAATCCATGAATACCAATCATGCAGGAAATGACATGTACATAGATATTTTTGGGAGGTGGTTGATGTAGATCGATCACATTGGTATGAATGAAAAATAATCCATCACACTCATGGATTCCGTTCAGTTAGAACATTAAATAATGCAATAGTTGAAATATGAACGAGAAAACTCTCTTGCTTTTGTGGTCCATGTATCTGTAAAGAATGGGATGATTGTGAATCGACAGACTGGGTTGATAGATGATATTGTGTATCACTTCACATTCATCAACTTATGCCCATGGAATTATCTCAGTTGGAGGAAGACCAACCAAGTATTTCAACTGATTATTATAATGTCTCAGATCTCGTACAACTAGGTTTGTTGATTCCTTCTATTAAATTTTGAATAATTGACATTAATGTTTTTTTTCTTTGGTCATTTAGTGGACTCACATTTTGGCACGCCATTTTTTTTAGGGAACATATAAAGAGTGGTTTCCCCAAGATATAATGAATGGGGCATTGATTATTGGTTGGCACAATGCTTAGAGGGAAAGCGGACCCTCATGAGATCTGTAAGAGACTCTAAAGGAATTGAGTTTCTGATTGGGTCGATGGTTATCAAAGGAGAATATATGATGTAGGATGAAACACAATGAAAGAAATGTGGACATGTGTTTCAATATTATAAATTAGTCCAATTCTTATACCAATTTACAAACATGGTTATTGGTACAAACCTCCAACTACAAAGAATGCCAAGAAATAAATGATCAAAGGTGTAATACTTCTTTCCTTACTCTGAGCACAGGAATTTAATGGAGACCATTAGTATTAAAAGTCATCCCAATGGTATAATTGAATGACCATAGGTATCTAAAAGGAATAATTTTGGATTCATTTTGACTGTTGTAAAAATATATGGAATGTTGTTAAAATATCCCTTTCCTTAAAATACTTTTGTATGTAGAATATTATGTCTGCTATTAAAATATACCTTATCATGTCATGCCTTGTATTTACTTTCATTTCCTTTACATGCATTCACTTTCCTTACCTTTCCTTCACATGCCATGCCATGTCATCCCATGTATTTCATTTCCATTCCTTCACTTGCATTCACTTTACTTGCCATTCCTTTCCTTACCTTACCATGACATTCCTTGCCTTGCCTTCATTTTGGCTATTGTTAAAATATTTGGAATGTTTTTAAAATATACCTTTCCTTAAAATATTTTGGTATGTAAAATATTTTTAATGTTGTTTAAATAACCTTTCCATGTCATTCCATGCCTTTCCTTTCCTTTCCTTTCAATGCCTTCACTTTCCTTGTATTTCCTTCACTTTCCTTTCCTTGCCTTACATTCACTTTCCATTCCATGCCATAACTTCCCATGCCTTTCCTTGCCATGAATTCCTATGGAATTCCTTGCCTTTCCTTTCCTTTCATTTACTTTCCTTCACTTTCCATGCCATTCCTTTCCTTGCCTTTCCTTCACTTTTCTTGCCTTGACTTGCCTTCACTTACCACACCATACTTTTTCATGCCATACCATACATTTCCATTCCATGCCTTGCCTTTCCATTCCTTTACTCTCCTTTCCTTCATTATCATGCATTTCCTTTCCATTATTTAACTTTCCTTGCCTTGCCTTACCATTCCTTGCCTTACCATACCTTTCCTTTCCTTGCCTTTCCTTCCCATGATTTTCCTTCACATGCCTTCCCGTTCCATGAATTTCCTTCACTTTCCTTCTTTTCATGCTATGTCATTCCATGCCTTTCATTTCCTTTCCTTTCCATGCCTTTCCTTCCCATGTGTTCACATGCCTTTCCTTGCCATGCCTTGTCTTTCCCTTCCTTTCCTTCACTTCCCTTCAATTTCCATGAAATGCCTTGCCTTTCCTTTCTATGCCTTCACTTTCCTTTCATTGACTTTCCATGACATGCCTTCACACACCTTGACCTACCATGTCTTTTCTCTCCTTTCCATTCCTTTCCTTTACTTTGAATGCCTTGCGATTCCTTTCGATATTTTTCCTTTCCTTGCCTTTCTTTTCCATGCCTTGGATTTCCCTTCCATTCCTTGCCTTGCCTTTGCATGCCTTGTCATGGATAGTCATACCTTGCATTTCCTTTCCTTTCCATGTATTTCCTTCCCATGCATTACCTTTCCTTTTCTTTCCTTTCCTTTCCTTGCCTTGTCATGCCTTACCATGCCATGAGTTTCCTTTCCTTTTCTTTCCTTCTCATGCCTTCACCTACCTTCAATTGCATTCCATTCCTTCTTGGGCCTTGACTTGATTTACCATGTATTTCATTATCATTACATGCCATGCCTTTCCTTTCCTTTCCATGAATTTCAATTCCTTTCCTTTCCATGGCTTGCCTTGACATGCTTGCCTTTCCTTTACTTTCCTTGTCTTTCCTTACCTTCCCATGCCTTTCCTTTCCTTTCCATGCCTTCCCATGCCTTCAAATGCTTTGCCTTGCCTTCCCATACCTTCCCTTTCATTACCTTGCCATGCCATGGCATGCATTGCCTTTCCTTACCTTGCCTTGCCTTTCCTTCCCATCCCATGCCTTACCTTCCCTTCCCTTTCCTTTCCTTTTGATCCGATGGCATGCCTTGTATTTCATTTCCTTGTCTTCCCTTACCATTCCTTTTGTAACACCCTGTTTCCCCCAATTTGTAAAAATAACTATACTGGCCAAGTATTGTGGCAAACTCAGAAATGTGAATGTGTGATGTGAATGGACCTTTTTCATAAGGTCCATNATTTGTAAAAATAACTATACTGGCCAAGTATTGTGGCAAACTCAGAAATGTGAATGTGTGATGTGAATGGACCTTATGAAAAAGGTCGATGAATGTGAATAATATCATGAATATATATATTGCAGGACTGCTGAGAGGGGATGTGCTGAAAAAGAGACCATGATGGTTGAAGAAAGGTGGTGGAAGGAACCTAGAAAGGTGGCATTAACTTCCACCGAAAAAAATACCGTATTTGGACTTCACTGGCCTGGAGAACCAAGAGTGGCTCGCTGGCCCCGAATTAAATGACTCGCCAGGTTGGTAGGTAAATGGCTCATCATGAGTAATGAGGGATGGGAATGAACCACCCATCCGTAGGTCCTCAGACATAACCACCGCGAGGAAGATTGTGCCACACACAACCTCTCCAAAAGGAGAAAAGGTAAGAAGAGTGGGCGATCAAGGGGCAAACGCGAGGGAAAGAAGGACAAGAACTATGGAAAAATACAAAGTGAGCAATAGCGGAGAAGAAGGAGAGTAACCCTCATTCTCGGTCACTGGAAAATAGAGACTTGGTCTCGCAGCATCGCGGTCTCAGCTCGGGGGTGGCTAGTGGTAAATCCATTGGGAGTCACTGAGCCTACGGTTGCATGGAAATGAGCACCCCTCTCAGCAATTGCAATCACATCTGGTGTTATTTTTTATAAGTGCTTTACATATTGCATCTTGAAATTTATATGCTGACATGTATGCTCATAGACTGTGCAGTTTATGAATGGTTTGAGTATAAGACTGTCTGTGTGGTGTTTTGATCAGAAATGGTGGTTGCATGCTTTTATTGGAAGGACCACATATGGCTTATGTTTATAGATAGATTTGTATATATATATATATATATATACACATATTGAATTAATTTGGACTTCAATTCTTCTTTTGGGAAATCTATGCCCTTATTCATCCCTAGGAATACCCGGAATATATCTCTCCACAGAGATACCCTTCTTGGAAAGCTTACCAAGAACCTGGAAAAGGATTTGAAGGCACAAGTCTTAGTAACCTTGTACGAGGAAAAATGATCCTCTTGAAATCCTGAAATGGCAGCATAGGGATAAGTATTGATCGATAGACGAGATCCTGTCGGAAGATCTATGGTCATTCACGACCGTTAGATTGGAGGAAGAAACAAGGGTGTTAAATGCCTTAACCCTTTTCCTTTATCTTCGTGAGTAGCAAAGAAATCGGGACCGTAGATCCCCAAGGTCTATGGGAGTATCTGGACCGTTGGTTTTTCCACGTCTAGGGAGTAGTGGGAGAGAGCACAGTGTGGGATAGATCTGAACCGTCAGATCTTAGTTAGAAAGCCTGACAACCGTTGGATCTATCAGGAGATGCCTGAGGGTTAAGCCCTCATGAACAAAGGCGAAAGTCCTAAAAGAGGAGTTGGTATCAGGGTTTCGGACTTCGAAATTTTGGAAGTCCTGATGATGAGAGGTTGGGAAACTTCACAATGAAAGTCCCGAAATAGATCTGGACCATCCGAATAAGGGAGGCCATGTGTCGTGAGATCACCCATTTCGGGGATTCAGACTTCGAGATTTCGGAGGCCTCGAGGAAAAGAGATCGGGACACTCCATGGCGGAAGTCTCGAAATAGATTTGATCATCTGATTAAGGGAGGACATGCATCGCGAGATCACCCATTTTGGGGATTCAAACATGGGGAAACAAAAGAGGAAGGTGAGAATTTTGACTTCACACCTGGTGAAGTCCCAAAACAATCTGGATCGTCCATCCGTGGAGGACACGTGGTGGAGATCGAGAGTCCATCAATATTTCGGATACTGGGGATTCAAGTTGATAGAGGATCTATGTCACTGGGGGTCGCAAGTCGCAAAATTGCGAAACGACGAGGACCGTCCATATGAGGGAGGACACATGGAAACAATCTAGGATTTCAGGAGAGTCCCAAAAGGAAGAGTCCATCATGATTTCACAAATCAAGAATTTGGGAGTCCCGTTGACAAGAGGTTGGTCTCTTGTATTCATAAATTAGAAAATAAAGAGGATGGAGGTCTTATGAGGAGTGGTCACCTGGATCAGGGCATAGCCCAGGGGGCTAATTGCCGATCGAAGCCTTTTTCGGCGTTACGGCGTTTTGGGGTTTGCAGAGTCGAAAGAATAGACCCACTTATGTCATTGAGTCGTGAAATGTGAAAAGGTGCCTAGTTCTTTGGCCTGTGATCATGATCAACGATCGCATGAAGGTGGAGAAAGGGAAGAGCTAGCCTATGCTAATCCTGTAGGATTTCGGGGATTCTGTCTCTCGAGAAAAGGTGAAAAATTTATTATGCCTCAGCGGGTGTGTGACAAATTGGTATCAGAGCATGGTTACAACACTTGGCCTGCTTGGGCTCATGAACGAGTTACACAGAAGCTCCGTTCGAAACACTCCTAAAAAGAGTAACCCCCTTTCTTAACCTTCCTAATCAAAAGACAAAGTTAAGAATGAAAAACACCTATTGTGTGTGTACATGTGAAAATATGAATTATGTACTGGTTATAAATAAATATAAATATTAACTAAAAACCAGTGTTTTTCCCTTTTTGCGCACAAGCGAAAGATCAACCGCAGGAAATTATCAACACATAGTATGGTGACTCACCATGAAGTGGGAGAGGGCTCCCACAATAGAGACAAAGAGTATGAAGAAAGGAGGGTAGTAGGGACCCCTCCAGGTCTAGCCGAGACTGTGAGGAGCCTCATGGTCGAATTACAAAGCTGTAAGGCCGATAATGAAAGGATGATGAAAGAACAAGAAAAGAAAATAGAAATTAACACAATTTTACTGTAGAGTTTATCCGATCTACAAATACAAATGCATCATGAACATAAAACTTAGAAACATGGTCATATCAGTGGCCACACTGAGAGGAGCACCTCGNGAGGAAGTCAAGCCATTGTTGTCTTTCGCGTCTCGGGATTTCAGAGAAGAAGAGCACGAGAGCTCGACGCTTCAACCTACGAGGTTGCGAGTAGCGAAAAATGTCAAAGGGAAGTCAACCATCACCTTTTGGGGTTTACAGAGTCGAAAGACTCGACGCTCTGGTAGCACCAAGTCACGAAGAGCAAAAGGACGCCATAGTGGTTCGGCCTGTGGTTGTGACCCACGATCACACGAAAATGGATAAAGGAGAAACTAGCCTACGCTAGAACCCCACAGGTATTTTGGGGATTTTGATCCTCGAAATCGACGAGAAAATTTGATTCCCGAAGTGGGTGTGTTACAAATTGGTATTAGATCATGGTTACAACACTTGGCCTGCTTCATCTTATGAATGAGTTGCGCAGGAGCTCTGTTTGAAACACTTCTAAAAGGAGTAACTCTCTATCTTAAACCCTCTTAATTCAAAAAGGATCAAAGTTTGAAAACGAGAACCCGGTTGTGTATGCATACGAAAGAGTTATGAATTTTGCGCGGGTTATAAAAATGTACCTAACTATTGACTAACAACCAGCGTTTGTCTTTTGCACCCAAGCTAACGACCAGCCGTGGGAATTTACAGACGCAGAGAATGGTGACTCACCAAGAGGTGGGAGAGGGCTCCCACAATAGAGATGAAGAGTCTGATGAGAGAAGGGTAGTAGGGACCCCTCCAGATCTAGCCGAGACTGTGAGGAGTCTCATGGTCGAATTACAAAGCTGCAAGGATGACAATGAAAGGATGATGAAAGAACAAGAAAAACAAACAGAAATTAACGCAGTTTTACTATAGAGTTTATCCGATCTACAAAGACAAATGCAGCATGAACCTGAAACTCAGAAACATGGTCATATTAGTGGCCACACTGAGAGGAGCACCTCAAAAAAGGTCCACCCCAGAGGTAAAGGACAAGCGTCGGATGATTCCTCTGAGAAGGAAGCTGGCGATTCAGAGGGCTCTTCTAGCAGCAGAACCAGTTCCTATTCCCGAAGGAAACAGAAGAAGCAAAAGTATTCCAAAGGTCGAAAATTCGAAGAATTCAGAAAGGCCAAACCACCCTCCTTCGACGGTGAAATAAAGAAGGGAGAGGAAGCAAAGGCCTGGTTGCTTGGACTAAAGAAGTATTTTAGATTCCATGACTTTTCAGAAAATATGAAGGCCCAAGTGGCCACCTTCAACTTGAACGGAAAGGCTTCCATTTGGTGGTAAGACCTTAAGAATGTAAAAGGGGTTCATGAAGAGGACCTGTCTTGGGAACAGTTTGAGAAATACTTTCAGAAGAAGTATTTGTCGGAAAAATATTTCAACGAGAAGACTAAAGAGTTTTATGAACTCAAATTGGGACAACTCACTATAGAAGAATATGTCAACAAATTCCTCGATTTGTTGAGGTATGTACCCTATATCAAGACGAAAAAGGTAAAGGTGCAACGCTTCATCAGTGGGCTACCCAAGGACTATCGGAACAGAATTGAATTTGATGAGCCAAAGACCCTAGAGGGCACTATTCGAAAGGCAACCTATTTTCATGAACAGTTTGGGCATCGAGCAGAACCTCATGAAGGATGGAAACAGAAGAATAGTTCAAGATTTCAGAAAAAGGGAATTAAATCCCCATGATTTAAGAACTATAAGAAGAACCCAAGAATGAGATTTCCAGCCCAGAGTATGCACCAACAGAATTTTCCCTCCTTAAGTGGAAATAAAACTTTTGGACCCATATCAGTGAAGACTGATAACCCAAAGAGAGAACCTTTGAAATGTTGGAGTTGCGGGGAAGAAAATCTATTGAGAGACTGTCCACACCGACAATAGAATAGTCGGAGGATTTATAACATCTAGGAAGCTACCATCGTCAATGATGTGGCCAGGAGTGTGCCACAAATTTATGCAGCCTTGGATAATAACCAAGCTGACCACCAAGCTTCAGTAGTGGAAATAGAAGGTATGATTTCCAACCATCTAGTGTCTGTTTTGATTGACCCTGGTTCAAATTTGAGTTATGTAGCCCCTAAAGCTGTTAATAAATGTAAACTACAACCACAAAAACATACCAAGCCATGGTTGGTACAGTTAGCCACTGGCACCAAAAGGAGGATAGCAGAGGTCGTACCACCCTGCCAATTAATGTTGGGTGAATTCCCCACCCAAGAAACCCTTAACATATTACCCCTGGGATCGTATGATCTGTTGATTGGAATGGACTGGCTAGCCGCCCATAAAGCCAGATTGGACTGTTACCATAAAACCTTAGAATGTGTAAGTAAGGAAGGGGAAAAGATAACCCTTCAAGGGATCCAAAAACCTGTCTCGGTGAGACAAATATTAGCTCTGCAAATGAGAAAGTATTGCCAAAATGGATGTCCCCTATATGCAATACAGGTTATGACAGCAATTGAAGGTGACAAATCAAGCCTTGATTATCACCCTACCCTGAGAGAATACATAGATGTGTTTTCGGAAGAGGTACCGGGTATACCTCCGAGAAGGGACATAGACTTCTCGATAGAACTCGCACTGGGAGTGGTGTCGGTGTCTAGGACACCCTACTGGATGAGCACACCCGAGTTAGTTGAACTCAAGTTGCAATTAAAAGAAATGATGGATAAGAGATATATTCGGCCCAGTGTGTCTCCATAGGGAGCACCCGTCCTGTTCGTGAAAAAGAAGGACAGTACCCTTAGATTGTGTATAAATCATAGGCAACTCAATAAGGTAACCATAAAGAACAAGTACCCCTTGCCCAGGATCGATGACCTGTTCGATCAATTGGGGGGTGCGTCTATTTTCTCAAAGATTGATTTGAGGTCGGGATACCATCAAGTCTGAATCAAGGGTGAAGACATCCATAAAACTGCTTTTCAGACACGGTATGGTCACTATGAGTTCGTGGTAGTGCCATTTGGGTTAACCAATGCCCCTGCCACTTTCATGTGCTTGATGAACAATGTACTCAGTAAATTTCTAGACAAATTTGTGTTGGTTTTTATTGATGACATATCAATTTACTCTAAGAATAGAGAAGAGCATGAAGAGCATCTTAGACGTGTTTTGCAAGTGCTAAGAGAACATCAGATCTATGCTAAATTCAGCAAATGTGGCTTCTTCCAGAAGCAAATACACTACTTGGGTCATGTTCTGTCCGAAGAAGGAGTAGCAGTAGACCCTGACAAAATCAGGTCTATCATGGAATGGCCTACCCCAAAGGATGTTTCGAATATCAAATCCTTTATGGGATTAGCAGGATACTATAGGAGATTTATAAAAGGATTCTCCAAGATTGGTTTTCCAATCACTGCCCTCCAAAAGAAGGGGACAAAATTCTTGTGGACACAGAAATGTGAAGAAAGATTTCAAACCCTGAA
>JASDQU010100797.1:120088-139634 GCA_032191745.1 Picea mariana
AGCACTGCCTATCACCCTCAAACTGATGGACAAATAGAAAGAGTGAACCAAATACTTGAAGACATGCTAAGAATGCATGTAATGCATCAACCCAAGAAGTGGGAAGACTACCTGCCACTGGTAGAATTCACCTACATCAATGGCTAGCAAGCATCCTTAAAGATGAGTCCCTTTGAAGTCCTCTATGTTAGACCGTGTAACACTCCAGTCAGCTGGAGTAATCCCATAAACAGGATTTGTTTTGGACCCGACATGTTGAAAGAAATGTAACAACAAGTGACTCATATAAAACAAAACATGAATGTCACTCAGAACCGACAGAAAAGTTATGCCGACCAAAAGAGAACTCCAAGAGAGTTCAAAACGGGAGATCATGTATATCTCAAGGTTAGGCCCAGGAAAGGTCCCCTAAAAATGGGAGCTTGTGCCAATTTAGCACCTCGGTATTGTGGATCCTTTAAGGTCCTAGATAGAGTGGGACCTGTAGCCTATAGGCTAGCACTTCCTCCCACAGTAAAAGCACATAATGTTTTCCATGTTTCATTATTAAAGAAATATGTACATGATGCTAATCATATAATTTATTGGTTTTTGATCTAGGTGGAACTGGAGGGAGAGTTTTTAATAGAACCTTAATGCATACTATATAGAAAGGAAACCCTACTCCAGAACCGAGCCATTGCACAGGTCAAGGTGCAATGGAAACATTTTGGCCCAGATGAGGCTACATGGGAAATGGAGGATGCCATGAAACAAGCATATCCAATTTTGTTTACACCTTTACATGCATGTCAAGTTGATAGATAGAACATCAAGGACGATGTTCCTTTAAGGGGGAGGGAATTGTAACACCCTATTTCCCCCAGTCTTTAAAATTAACTATACTGGCCAAGTATTGTGGAAAACTCAGAAATGTGAATGTGTGATGTGAATGGACCTTGTGAAAAAGGTCGATGAATGTGAAAAATATTATGAATATATATATTTCAAGACTACTGAGAGGGGATGCGCTGAAAAAGAGACCAGGATGGCTGAAGAAAGGTGGTGGAAGTAACCTAGAAAGGTGGCGTTAACTTCCACCAAAACCAATATCGTATTTGGACTTCACTGGCCCGGAGAACCAAGAGCGGCTCCCTGGACCCGAATTAAATGACCCACCAGGTTGGTAGGTAAATGGCTCCTCATGAGTGATGAGGGATGGGGGTGAACTGCCCATCCGTAGAGTTCTCAAACCTGACCACTGCGAGGAAGATCGTGCCACACACAACCTCGCTGAAAGGAGAAAAGGCAGGAAGAGTGGGCAATCAAGGAGAAGATGCGAGGGAAAGAAGGAAAGAACTATGGAAAAATACAGAGTGAGGGATAGAAGAGAAGAAGGAGAGTAACCTTCATTCTCGGTCACTAGAAAACAGAGACTCAGTCTCATAGCATCGAGGTCTCAGCTAAGGGGTGGCTAGTGGTAAATCCGTTGGGAGTCGTTGAGACTACGATTGGGTGGAAACGAGCACCCCTCTAAGCAGTTGCAATCACATCTGGTGTTATTTCTGATAAGTTCTTTACATCTTGCATCTTGAAATTTATATGTTGACATGTATGTTCATAGTCTGTGCAGTTTATGAATGGTTTGAGTATAAGACTGTCTATGTGGTGTTTTGATCAGAAATGGTGGTTGAATGCTTTTACTGGAAGGACCACATATGGGTTATGTTTATAGATAGATTTGTATATATATATATACACATATTGAATTAATTTGGACTTCAAGTCTTCTTTTGGGAAATCTATGCCCTTATTCATCCCCAGGAATACCTGGAATAGTTCTCTCCATAGAGATACCCTTCTTGGAAAGCTTACCAAGAACTTGGAAAAGGATTTGAAGGTGCAAGTCTTAGTAACCCTGTACGAGGAAGAATGATCCTTTTGAAATCCTGAAATGGCAGCATAGGGATAAGTATTGATCGATAGATGAGATCCTTTCGGAAGATTTACGGTCATTCACGACCGTTAGATTGGAGGAGGAAACGAGGGCATTAAATGACTTAACCCTTTTCCTTTATCTTATTGAGTAGTGAAGAAATTGGGACCGTAGATCCCCAAGGTTCGTGGGAGTATCTAGACTATTGGTTTTTCCACATCTAGGGAGCAGTGGGAGAGTTCACAGTGCAAGACAAATCTGAACCGTCAAATCTTAGTTAGAAAACTTGACAGTCGTTGGATCTGTTAGGAGATGCATGAGGGTTAAGCCCTCGTGAACAGAGGCAAAAGTCCCGAAAGAGGAGTTGGTATCGGGGTTTCAGACTTTCAGATTTCAGAAGTCTTGATGATGAGAGGTCAGGAAACTTCACAATGAAAGTCCTGAAATAGATCTAGACCATCCAAATAAGGGAGGACACGTGTCACGAGATCACCCATTTCAGGGATTCGGAGGCCTCGAGGACAAGATATCGGGACACTCCATGGTGGAAGTCTCAAAATAGATCTAGATTGTTTGATTAAGGGAGGCCATGCATCGCGAGATCACACATTTCAAGTATTCGAACATCGAGAAACAAAAGAGGAAGGTGAGCATTTTGACTTCACACCTGGCGAAGTCCTGAAACAATATGGACCGTCCATCCATGGAGGACACATGGCATAGATCGAGAGTCCATCGGTATTTCAGATACCAGGGATTTAAATTGACAAAGGATCTGTGTCACTGGGGGTCACAAGTCACGAAATCGTGAAACGACGAGGACCATCCATCTGAGGGAGGACACGTGGAAGCAATCCAGGATTTCAGGAGAGTCTCGAAAGGAAGAGTCCATCAGGATTTTGCAAATCGGGAATTCAGGAGTCTCGTTGACAAGAGGTCGAGCTCTTGTATTCATAAATTCCAAAAGAAAAAGGACGTAGGTCTTATGAGGAGTGGTCACCTGGATCAGGGCATAGCCCAGGGGGATAATTTTCGATCGAAGCCTTTTTCGGCGTTACGACGTTTCGAGGTTTGCAGAATCGAAATACTAAACCCACTTATATCGCTGAGTCACGAAATGTGAAAAGGCGCCTAGTTGTTTGGCCTGTGATCATGATGAACAATCACATGAAGGTGGAAAAAGAGAAGAGCTAGCCTATGCTAAGCCCATAGGATTTCAAGGATTTTGTCCCTCGAGAAAAGGCAAAAAATTTATTATGCCTCAGTGGGTGTGTGACATCTCCCTTTTATTTTTCATGCCTTCCTATGTATTTCCTTATCATTCCTTTCCTTCCCATGCCATGGATTGACATTCAATTACATGGCTTCCCATGCCTTGCCTTGCCTTTCCTTTCCTTCCTTTTCCATGCCTTCCCATGCCATTTAGGGACGTGTGGCCAATTGGTATGGGTGCATAAAATCCAAACCGAGTGACATAATGGATTTTTGGAAGATCTCATAATTTTATTTGGCCAAGGCCCACATGACTACACTACCCAAAACTTCCTGACATAGTGTTCTTGAAAATCGACCTCCTCTTCATAAATTTCAGTATCCCTCATTGAGAAAAACAGTAATGGAGGATATACTCAAACAAATTCTTTTTTGGTGAATGGAATGATAGGGGAGGGGGCCCACTAGCTGAAACCCGTTGCTCTAGATCCAATGAAACTGATAGTTTCTCCATCTGAGTCCCAGTTTTTGTTTTTTCATGAGTTACAACTCTCCTCCTCAAGACATTTAGGTACATGTGTCCAATTTTGTCTGGGGGAATAAAATCCATTGTCAAATGGTATTCTTCAGTAATTACAGAGGGAACGGGAACCCATGAATACCAATCACATAGGAAAGGACATGTACATAGATTTTTTTGGGAGGTGATCGATGTAGATTGATCACATTGGTATGAATGAAAAATAATCCATGGAAATCGTGGATTCCATCTAGTGAGAACATTAGATAATGCAATAGTTGAAATATGGATGAGAAAACTCTCTTGTTTTTGTGGTCCATGTAGTTATAAAGAATGGGATGATTGTGAATCGACAGACTGGGTTGATAGAGGGGATCCTGTATCACTCCCAATTGGTCAACATATACCCATGGAATTATCTCAGTTAGAGGAGGACCAATGAAGTATTTCAATAGATTATGATCATGTCTCAAATCTCATACAACTAGGTTTGTTGATTCCTTCTATTAAATTTTGAATAATTGACATTAATATTTTTTTCTTTGGTCATTTAGTGGACTCACATTTTGGCACTCCATTTTTTTTAGGGAACATATACACAGTGGTTTCCCCAAGAGATAATAAATGGGGAACTTATTATTGGTTGGCAAGATGCTTAGAAGGAAGGTAGACCCTCGTGAGATATGTAATAGACTCTAAAGGAATTGAGTTTATGATTGGGTCGATGGTTATTAAAGGAGAATTTATGATACAGGAAGAAACAAAACGAAAGAAAGGTGGTTATGTATTTCAATATTATGAACCAGGCCAAGTCATATACCAATTTATAAACTTGGTTATTGGTACAAACCTCCAACTACAATGAATTCCAAGAAAGAAATCATCAAAGGTGTGATACTTCTTGCCTTACTCTGACCACCAAAAGTTAATGGACACCGTCAATATTAGAAGTGATCCTGATGGTCTACTTGAATGACCATAGATATGTAAACGAAATAATTTTGGCTTCATTTTGACTATTGTTAAAATAGTCAAAATTTTGTTAAAGTATACCTTTCCTTGAAATATTTTGGTATGTAAAGTATTTTTACTGTTATTAAAATATACCTTGTCATGTCATGCCTTTCTTTTCCTTCAATTTCCTTCACACGCCTTCACTTTCTTTGTTTTTACTTCACTTTACATGCCATACCTTTCCATGCCTTGCCTTTCTATGCCTTCAAATGCCTTGCCTTCACTTTCCTTTAATTTCCTTGACATTCCTCTCATTACCTTACCATGCCTTCCTTGCCTTTCCTTCATTTTGACTGTTTCTAAAATATTTGGAATGTTTTTAAAAAATACCTTTCCTTAAAATATTTTGGTATGTAAAATATTTTGGTTGCTATTAAAATAACCTTTCCATGCCATGCCATACCCTTACTTGACTTTCCTTTCCATTCCTTCACTTTCCCTTCCTTTCCTTTACTTTCCTTGGCTTGCCTTGCCTTCACTTTCCATGACATACATTTCCATGCCATGCCATGCCATACCTTCCCATGCCTACCAACGAATTTCCTTTATAGGAATTCCCAAGCCATGCCTTTCCCTTCCTTGCCTTTCCTTCACTCTCCTTCCCTTTCCATGACATGCCATGCCTTTCCTTTCCTTTCCATGCCTTCACTTTCCTTTCCTTATTTTAAATTTCCTTTCCTTTCATTTCCTTCACTTTCCACACCATACCTTTCCATGTCATTCCATATCTTTCCATGCCATGAATTTCCTTTCCATTCCTTCAATTTCCTTTCCTTCACTTCCCTTTACTTCACTTGTCTTCAATTGTGTTTCAATTCTTTTCCTTTCCTTAACATGAATTTCCTTTCCTTACCAAGCCATGCCCTGCCTTGCCATGCCTTCACCTTCCTTGCCTTACCTTTCCTTTCCTTTCCTTACCTTCCCATGTCTTACCTTTCCATGCCTTCCCATGCCATGTCCTGCATTACTTTCCTTGCCTTCACTTTCCTTCACTTTCCATGCCATACCTTGAATTTCCTTTCCTTTCAATGTATTTCCTTCCCATGCCTTCCTATTCCTTTCATTTTCATTTATTCCCATGCTATGCCTTGCCTTTCCTTGACTTTCCTTCACTTTTTGTGCCATGTCTTTCCTTTCCTTTTTATGCCTTCATTTTTCTTTCCTTTAATTTCCATTCCATGCCTTCCCATGCCTTAACTTGCCATACCTTTCCTTTTCTCTACATTCCTTTCCTTTTCATTGCATGCCTTTCCATTCCTTTCCTTGCCTTGGATTTCCCTGGCTTTCCTTGTCATGCCCCACCTTTCCTTTGAATTCCTTGCCATTCGTTGTCATTCCTTGCATTGCATCTATTTTCCATGTCTTTCCTTCCCATACCTTACCTTTCCTTTCCTTCCCTTCCCTTTCCTTTCCTTTCCATGCCTTCCCATGCATTTCCTTGCCATGCCTTCCCATTCCATGATTTTCCTTTCCTTTCCTTTCCTTTCCATGCCTACACTTGCCTTTAGTTGTATGTCATTCTTTGCTAGCCCTTGCCTTGATTTACCATGCCTTTCCTTACCATGTCATGACACACCTTTCCTCTCCATGCCTTTCTTTTCCTTTCCATGCCTTTCTTTTCCTTTCCTTTCCATTCCTTTCCTTCCCATGAGTTCACTTTCCTTACCTTTCCTTGACATGCCTTTCCTTTAATTGGCATTCCTTGTCTTTCCTTACCTTCCCATGCCTTGATTTCCCTTTCCATTCCTTCCCGTGCCTTTCCTTTCCATGACTTACAATCCAATGTCTTTCCTTTCCTTGCCTTCCCTTTCCTTTCCATCCCATACCATGCCTCGACTTTCCTGTCCTTTCCTTCCCTTCCCATTCCTCCCTTTCCTTTCCATCCATTCCCATGACTTGCCTTGCCATTCCTTTCCTTACCATGCCATGTCTTTCCATTCCTTTCCATGCATTCCCATGCTTTTCCTTGCCATGCATTTCCATGCCTTTCATTTCATTTCCTTTCCTTCCTTTTCCATGCCTTCACATGCCATTTAGGGACATGCGGCCAATTTGGTCCTAGGGCATAAAATCTTAACCGAGTTACATAATGGAGTTTTGTAATATCTCACAATTGTTTTTGGCCAAGGGCCACGTGACTACACTACCCAAAAATTTCCAACAAAGTGTTCTTGAAAATCAACCTCCTCTTCATAAATTGCACTATGCCTCATTGAGAAAAACCCTAGTGTCGGAGATACTCCAAAAACTCTTTTCTGATGGATGGAATGACAGGGGAGGGGCCCCACTAGATGAAACTTGGTGCTCTAGATCCAGTGCAACTCATGGATTATCCATATGAGTCTCGGTTTGAGTTTTATCGTGAGTTGCAATTCGCCTCCTCAGGCCATTTATGGACATGTGGCCAATTTGGTTGGGGGGCATAAAATCCATTGTCGAATGGTGTTCTTCAGTAATGGGAGAGGAAACAAGAACTCGTGAAGACTAATCACGCAAAAAAGGACATGTACATATATATTTTTGGGTGGTGGTAAATTTAGATCAATCACATTGGTATGAAGAAAAAACAATCTAGGGAACTCATGGATTCCATTTAGTTAGAACATTAGACAATGCAATAGTTGAAATATGGATGAGAAAAATCTCTTGCATCTGTGTTCCATGTAGTTGTAATGAATGGGATCATTGTAAATCGATAGAATGAGTTGACAAATGGGATTGTGTACCACTCCCCATTGGTCAACATATAACTATGGAATTATCTCAATTTGAGGAGGACCAATCAAGTATTTCAACAGACTATGATCATGTATCAAATCTCATACAACCAGGCTTGTTGATTTCTTCTATTAAATTATGAATAACTGATATTAATGTTTTTTTCTTTGGTCATTTAGTGAAATGACATTTTTTCATTCCATTTTTTGTAGGGCACATATACATAGTGGTTTACCCAAGAGATAAATAATGGGGAATTGATTATTGGCTGGAACAATGCTTAGAGGGAAATAAGACCCTCATGCAATCAATAACAAACTTTGAAGGAATTGAGTTTCTGATTGGGTCGATGGTTATTAAAGGATAATATCTGACAGAGGATGAAAGAAAACAAAAGAATAGTGGTTATGTATTTCAATATTACAAACCAGGCCAATTCATATACCACTTTACAAACTTGGTTATTGGTACAAACCTTCATCTATAAAGAATGAGAAGAAATAAATAATCAAAGGTGTGATACTTATTTCCTTAATCTTAGCATGAGAAATTAATGGATATCATCAGTATTAGAATTGATCTCGCTTGTATACTTGAATGACCATAGGTATGTAAAAAGAATAATTTTGGCTTCATTTTAACAGTTGTTAAAATATTTGGAATGTTGCTCAAATATACATTTCCTTAAAATATTTTGGTATGTAAAATATTTTGACTACTATTAAAATATACCTTGTCATGTCACGCCTTGCATTCCTTGACATTCCTTCACTTTCTTTGCATTTCCTTCACTTTCCATGCCATAAATTTTCATGCCATTCCATTCCATGCCTTGTATTTCCATGCCTTCACTTGCCTTTCCTTCACTTTCCTTGCCATTCCTTTTCTTACCTTACCATGCCATGCCTCTTCTTGCCTTCATTTTTACTATTGTTAAAATATTTGGATTCATTTTAAAATATACCTTGCCTTAAAATATTTTGGTATGTAAAATATTTTGAGTGTTGTTAAAACAATCTTTCCATGCCATGTCATGCCTTTCCTTGCCTTCACTTTCCTTTCCTTTCCTTCACTTTCATTTTCTTTCCTTTCCTTCACTTTCTATGTCATGCCATACCTTCCCATGCTTTCCCATGCCTTTCCTTGACATGAATTCGCATTCCATGCCATGCCTTACCTTACCATGCCTTTCCTTCACTTTCCTTCACTTTCCATGCCACGTCTTTTCTTTCCATGCCTTTCCTTACCTTTCCATGCCTTCACTTTCCTTTCCCTACCTTCACTTTTCTTTCCTTGCATTTCCTTCACTTTCCACACCATACCTTTCCATGCCATGTCTTTCGTTTACATTCCTTCACTTACCTTTCCTTCACTTCCCTTACCTTAACTTGTCTTCATTTGTATTTCCATTCTTTACCTTTCCTTACCATGCCTTGCCTTGCCTTACCATGCCTTGTCTTTCCTTACCATGCCATGCCATGCCTTTCCTTGTCATGCCTTCACTTGCCTTTCATTTCCTTTTCATACCTTTCCTTCTCACACCTTGCCTTGCCTTGCCTTGCCTTTCATTCCCCTTCCTTTCCTTTCCATGCCTTTCCATACCATACCTTGCCTTTCCTTTCCTTTCCTTCACTCACCTTCACTTTCCATGCCATGACATGCCATGCCATGACTTGCATTTTGTTTCCATGCCATGTGTTTCCTTCCAATGCCTTTCCATGCCTTGAATTTCCTTTCCTTTCCATGCTTTTCCTTCCCATGCCTTCCCATGCCATACCTTTATGTGCCTTCCCATGAGATACATTTCCTTTCCTTCAATTTCCTTCACTTGTATTCACTTTCCATGCCATTCCTTTCCTTTCCTTTCTATGCCTCCACTTTCCTTTCCTTTCCTTTCCATGCCATGACTTCCCATTCCTTGCCTTTCCATTAATTTTCTTTCCTTGCCATGCCTTACCTATACTTTTCATGCCTTTCCTTTCCTTTCCATGCCTTTCCTTTCCTGGCCTTGCCTTGGCTTTCCTTGCCATGCCTTTCCTTGCAATTTCATGGCTTTCCATGCCTTTTCATGCCTTGAATTTCCTTTCCTTACCATGTCTTTCCTTCCCATGCATTGCCTTTTCTTGTGTTGCCTTACGATACCTTTCATTTGCATTCCTTCCCATTCCATGAGTTTCCTTTCCTTTCCTTTCCTTTCCTTCCCATGCCTTCCCTTTCCTTCAATTTCATGCCATGCCTTCCCAGAAATTTCCTTGCTTTAACATTCATTTTCTTACCATGCCATGGAATTTCTTTCCTTTCCATGCCTTATATATCCTTCCCATGCCTTTCCATGCCTTTCCTTTCCATGTCTTTCATTTCCACGCCTTCACTTTCCTTTCCTTGAATTTCCATGCCTTTCTTTTCCTTTCCTTTCCTTGTCTTGCCTTACCTTCCCATGAATTACCTTGCCTTGCCATGCCTTCCCATGCCTTGCATTTCCATTCCTTCCCATGCCTTTCCTTGCCATGCCTTCCCATGCCTTTCCTTTCTTTTCCATGACTTCCCTTGCCTTACCTTACCATGCCATGCCATGCCTTTCCTTGCCTTTCCTTACCATATATTCCCATGCCTTTCCTTGCCTTGCCATGCCTTTCCATCCCATGCCTTGCCTTGCCTTTCCTCTCCTCTCCTTTCCATCCCATTGCATGCCATGCCTTGTATTTCCTTTCCTTTCCTTTCCTTTCCTTCCCTTCCCATTCCTCCCTTTCCTTGCCATGCCTTCCCATTCCTTACCTTGTATTTCCTTTCCTTCCCATGCCATGCCTTGATATTCCTTTCCATGCCTTCCCATGATTTTACTTGCCATGCCTTCCCATTCCTTTCATTTCCTTTCCTTTTCCTTCTTTTCCATGCCTTCCCATGCCATTTAGGGACATGTGGTGAATTTTGTCTGAGGGAATAAAATCCAAACTGAGTGGCATAATGGAGTTCCATAATATCTCGCAATTTTTTCTAGACAAGGCCACGTGACTACACTATCTAAAAATCCTCGACACAATGTTCTTGAAAATCAACCTCCTCTTCATAAATTACACTATGCCTCATTGATAAAAACCCTAGTTGTGGAGATACTCCAACAAATTCTTTTCTAGTGGATGGAATGAAATGGGAGGGGGGGCACTAGCTGAAACCCAGTGCGCTAGATCCAATGCAACTGATGATTTGTCCATCTGAGTATCGGTTTGATTTTTATCATGAGTTGCAACTCGCCTCCTCAAGCAATTTAGGGACATGTGGCCAATTTGGTCCAGGGGCATAAAATCCAAAATGAGCATCATAATAGAGTTTTGTAAGCTCCCATAAATCCATTTTTTCAAGGGCCACATGACTACACTACCCACAAATTCCCAAGAGAGTGTTCTTGAAAATCAACCTCCTCTTCAGAAATTGTAATATTCCTCATTGAGAAAAAACCTAGTGCTAGAGATACTCCAACGAATGGTTTTCGAGTGGATGGAATGATACCGAAGGGGCCCCACTAGATGAAACTCAGTTCTCTGAATCCAATGAAATTTATGGTTTGTCTAACCAAGTGACATTTTGACTTCTATTGTGAGTTACAACTAACCTTCTCAATCCATTTAGGGACATGCGGACAATTTGGTTCAGGGGCATAAAATCGAAACCAAGTGGCATAACGGAGTTTCATAAGCTCCCCCAAGTCTATTTGGCCAAGGCCTTGGCTATTGGAGTACCTCACACACATCTAGTATTTATTTTTCCTAAGTTTTTCCCTATGTTTATTAGTCATTATCCAGTATCCTAAAGTTTATGGAGAATATTCTCTTCAGTTTTCACTTCAGTTTGATCAGTTGAGTGGAGTCTAGATGCTACGTTGGGATTATCACCATGCAACATTGGGATAATCACCATATCATGTGCATTTTCTTTGGGATCATGACTATACTAGTGCATTACTAATGATTCCCTGATATCTTCCTCACTTCACCCTGTTTTAGTTAGTTAACTGAAGACTGATAGACTAGTTAACTCAGACTAGGTGGCAGTTCACTCTCATAACTGCCTGAGAGAATAGACTATGTGGCAGTTTACTCCCGTAACAATTGTTTTGCATCCAGATCACTCTAGACCACCATTATGCCACATTGGATTCTCCTCTAGTGTGCATTGGTTGAGTTATACATAGTATATCAGGTGTAAATCATTCATTATTCATTACGATTAATGTGAATTCCTCCATTCTTTCTCTCTTGCTTCTTATTTATCAATTTCTCTCTGCAAATGTGTATGTTGTTTTATAGCTAGATATATTATGTGTATTTTCAAGACATTTACATGGTATAAGATCCGACAATCTGCTAAGCAAAAGCTATACCAAATTCTTTTTGAAAGTACCAAAGATTGAAGAACACAAAAAGATGGATTATTCATCAACAATATTTCTCACACCTCATAAATATTTGGAATGGAAGCTAAAAACTCTACTTCATATAATATGCAGAGCCTTGTACCAAATAACTATGGCAATGGAAGTAGAGCCTGATTCCTACAATGAGAAAAATGACTTTCTCAATAGATAAGATATGGCCATAGAATTAGATGCTTGTTTGTTTCTCCCAAAGTTCACCATCAAGTATATGATGAATCACAAGACTCAAATCCAAACGAATTATGGACCAAATTGGAGTTTATATTCAGGAATAAAGAAGATTGTGAATATTTCATGCAGGAGGTTGAACAAATAGAGCCAAAAGAGAAGCCATCAGAAGATCACACATTTTATTTTGAAAAGTCTTCTACTCAAGTATTTGCACAAATTTGTATTCCATTAATTGAAGATGATGTCTACTCCATTTCAGATTTGTTTTCTGAATTTCATTTTGAATATATATGGAATGCATCTCATGGGTAACATGTAGACACTTTTCCATGTGCAATGCTTGCATCTCAAGAGACAAAAAGGGAGTCATGCACATCAGACTCGATTCTGATATTTTCTGAGCAAAATTTGTAGAAAAAAATTTGATATTTGAATTCCTCTCGGGAAAATATCCAATTTCAAAAACAAAATCGTCTGAAATGGAGACTAGAAAGTGAAGTCATGATCATTTTAAAATCAACAAAATTTCAGCGTTTTTCCGGAAACAGCCGCACGGTTTTCAAAGTTTCATCCAAACTTTATTTAGATCTTCTTCATTACAAGAAGATAAAGTGGATATGTGTGGAAATATGAATGGTGCATATTCTTCATCAGATCCATGAAGACATCTACATATTCAAAAAAATCTTCAACGAGCACAAACTTGCATAGTTGTGAGCTCTTCTTGGAGTGAAGGACATGGTTCCTTAGCAATTTCTTTTTGTTCCTTCTCATTTTTTTTATGCATTGTAATTTGAGTGGGGGGTTTTCCCATGACGTTTTCCCTCTTTACTTGTTTAATTCAGTGTATATTTTGTATTTGGGTACCTAACATGGCCTCGTTGTCGAGACCCATTCTTTATTTTCACCATAGTGATGTTTAGGGGGGGTGTTGGAGTACTTCACACACACCTAGGATTTATTTTTACTAAGGTTTTACCTATGTTTATTAGTTATTATCAAGTCTCCTAAAGTTTAGGGAGAATATTGTCTTCAATTTTCACTTCAGTTTGATCAGTTGAGTGAATTCTAGATGCTACATTGGGATTATCACCATGCAACATTGGGATCATCACCAAATAATATGCATTGTCCTTAGTATCATCACCATATTAGTGCATTACTCATGATTCCCTGATCACCTCCTCACTTCACTCTATTTCAGTAAGTTAATTGAAAACTGATAGACTAGTTAACTCAGACTAGGTGGTAGTTCACTCATGTAATTGCCTAAGAGACTAGACTAGGTGGGACTTTACTTCTGTAACTATTGGGGTGTGTCCAGATCACTCTAGACCACCACTATGGTGCATTAGTTAATCATGTATCCTATATATATATTGTAAATTATTCACTCTTTTAGTGTGGAATACGATTAATGAGAATTCTTCCATCATTTCTCTCTTGCTTCTTCTTTCTCAATTTCTCTCTGCAAATGTGTGTGGTATTTTCTAGCTAGATCTATTCTTTGCAGGTTCAACACATTTACACAGGAGATTACACTACCCATAAATTCCCAAAACAATGTTATTTAAAATCAACCTCCTTTTTAGAAATTGCACTATGCCTCATTGAGAAAAACCATAGTGCTAGAGATACTCCAACAAACGGTTGTTCGGTGGATGGAATAATAGTGGAGGGGCACCACTAGTTGAAACTCGGTTCTCTTGATCTAATGAAATTGATGGTACTTCCATTTGATACCCAATTTGAGTTTTATCGCAAGTTACAACTCTCCCCCTCAAACCATTTAGGGACATGTGGCCAATTTGGTCTGGGGGCATAAAATCCAAACTAATTGGCATAACGGAGTTCTGTAAGCTCCTATAAGTCTATTTGGCCAAGACACACATGACTACACTACCCACTTATTCCTGACAGAATTTTCTTAAAAATCAATATCCTCTTCATAAATTGCACTATGCTTCATTGAGAAAAACACTAGTGCTTGAGATACTCCAAAAAATGGTTTTTTGGTGGACAAAATGACGGTGAAGGGGACCCACTAATTGAAACCTGGTGCTACATATCCAATGCAACTAACGGTTCATCCATCCGAGACCCGATTTTTGTTTTATTGTGAGTTGCAATTCATCTCCTCAAGCCATTCAAGGACATGTGGTCGATTTGGTCTGGGGGCATAAAATCTAGACCGAGTGGCGTAAGGAAAAGGAAAGGAAATGCAAGGAAAGGGAAAACAAGGAAAGGAAAGGAAAGGAAATACAATTGAAGGTAAGAAATGACAAGGCTAAGCATGGCATGAAATTGCAAGGCAATGCAAGGTCTATCTCTAGATGTAGGTGTAGGTGTAGGTGTAGTTCTAGGTAAATCTTATTACTTATGATAATCCATGTTTGAAAAATATATGATACCTTAGATATATATAAATAAAGAGAGCTTATTTTATGACATTGAAACTATCATGCAAGCATTTTTATATAAGATATAGGGATAAAATTTGTATAATTAAATGTTTAATAATTCCTTTGATTATAATTTTTACATATTAAACTTGTTCATTTATTCAAGGAATGATATGCCATGGAATGGAAAATGAATGCAAGGAAAGGCATGGAAAGTGAAGGAAAGGCATGGAAAGGCATGACATGGTATGGCATGGCAAGGCATGGTATGGAAAGGAATGGCATGCAAAGGAAAGGCATGGCATGAAAAAGCATGGAATGGCATGGCATGGAAAGTGAATGCATGGCATTTCATGGAAATGAAAGGTATGGAAATGCGTGACATGGAAAGGCATGGTATGCAAAGGAATGGCATGGAAAGGAAGGGAATGGCGTGGAAAATAATGGCATATCAAGGAAAGGAATGTCAAGGAAAGGCAATGGAATGACATTGAATTACATGGAAAGGAAAGACAATGAAGGGCATGGCATGGCAAGGCATGGCCTGCAATGATAAGGCAAGGCAAGGCAATACAAGGAAAAATATAACAACACTTAGAAAAAGTAATCAATAAATGAAAGTGGGCCAAAATGCAATATTAAACTAGGGTTTAGATAACAAATCCATGTTGAAATGCAAGGTGACACATGAAAACCCTACAATATTCAAGAAATAACACCCCTAAAGGAATGAAAATTATGAAAGAAATGAAAAAGTGTCATACCATACCACTCCAAGGATAACATATCATACCATACCATACCATACCATACTATACTAAGACAAGGCATACCATAATTTACCATACCATGGCTTGGAAAGAAAAGGAAAGACAAGGCTTACAATACCATATCATACCATGCCATACCATGGAAAGGCAAGGCAAGGGAAGGCATACCATACCATGCCATACCATACCATGCCATGGAAAAGAAATGAATGTCATGGCATGGCAAAGCATACCATACCAAGGAAATGAATACCATGGTGTGACAAGGAAAGGAAAGGCAAGGAATACCATACCATACCATGTAAAGGTAAGGAAAGGAAAGGCATGGCATGGCATGGAAAGGCATACAATGCCATATCATACCATACCATGGAAATTCAAGGTAAGTCATACCATACAATACAATACTATACCATGGAAATGCAAGGCAACACATGGCATGGAAAGGAATACCATACCATACCATGCCATACCATACCATACCATGGCTTGGTAAGGAAAGGCAAGGAACAACATACCATACCATACCATAGAATATCATGGAAAGTGAAGGGAAAACATATCATACCATACCATACCATATCATACCATAGCAAGGCATACCATACCATATCATACCATAACATGCCATACCAAGACAAGGAATACCATACCATACTATACCATGGCTTGGCAAGGCAAGGCAAGGTAGGGGATACCATACCATACCATGGTAAGGAAAGGAAAGGTAGTGGATACCATACCATACCATGGAAAGGCAAGGTAAGGCAAGGCATACCATACCATACCATACTATGGCAAGGCAAGGCAAGGCATGGAAAGACATATCATACCATACCATACCATACCATGGAAAGGAAAGGCTAGGAAAGACATACCATACCATACCATGGAAAATAAAAGCGAGGTATGGCATGCCAAGGCATACCATACCATACCATACCATACCATGGCTTCGCAAGGTGAGGCAATGCATATCATACCATACCATACCATACCATGGATTGGCAAGGCAAGGTAAGGCATGGCATGGAAAGACATACCATACCATACCATACCATAGCAAGGCAAGGGAAGGCATGGAATGGAAAGGCATACCATACCATACCATGGAAAGGCAAGGCAAGGCATGGCATAGAAAGTCATACCATACCATACTATACAATACCATACCATGGAAAGGCAAGGCAATATAAAGCAAGGCATGGCAAGGCATACCATACCATACTATACCATACCATACCATACCATACCATGGCAAGGAAAGGAAATGAATGACATGGAAAGGCAAGGTATGAAACTTAATGCAAGGAGAGGAAACCAAAGTCATGCAAGGCAAGGCATTGCATGACATGGCATGGAAAGACAAAGAAAGGGAAGGAAATACAAGGAAATACAAGGCATGGTGTGGCCTACCAATCTAAGGAAATGTAAGGCAAGGAAATGAATGACATGGAAAGGAAAGGTAATGAAATTCATGGCATGGAAGGTAAATGTTATTATTTTACACCTGAATACTGCTCCAAGTAGTAGTAGAAATGATGTTGTACAGGATGAGAAACATGATCAAGAAAATGAGGATCTCATGGAACAAGATGATGGGACAAATCAAGTTAATGATCCCATGGAAGATGATGATGGGATAAATAAAATGATCCAATATTTTTTTGCTCAATTGGATGAGGATGGGGACAATGATGGTATTTAAAATGAACCTCTATTAGAAAAGGAAAATAAATAACTTTATGAAGGCTCAAGAGAAATTCTTCTCTCTGCTACATTGTTTCTAGTGAACTTAAAGGTTATGAATAATTTGTCGAACATTTTATGACATAGATCCTAAGGTATGTAACATGTTTCATCTCATATTATACATAAATTTTGACTTTTTTCTATTTTTTTTTAGAGTTAATTAATATGTAAAATAAGAATGCATTTTTTACGATTAATATTCTTTACGTTAACTAGTTATTTTTTATGTTGTAGATTGTTAGGTGAATTTTTGTTACCATCGTCAAATATTTCACCTCACACATATCGCAATTTGCATGCCATTATGAAAGACATTGGTATGTATTATCAAACTATAGATGCATTTCTTAATGATCATATAATATATTATGGACAACATGCTTTGAAAACAAAATTCCCACAATGTCTTATCAGTAGATATTGAACAGATCAAGTAAAAAAAAGGGTGCCTCGAAATCTTCTTCTTCATATTCCGATATTTCCACGTTTGCAGTGATTGCTCAGGTGTGAAAGCATAACACAATTTATGGATTACCATGCACGTAAAATGAGTGGAGATGGTGTTCTTTGAATGCTAGCTGATGGTTATGCATTTAGGGAAATTGAGGAAAACTGGGCATATTTTAAAGATGAACCTCGCAATGTTAGGATTTCATTGGGAGCTGGTGATGTTAATCCATTCATAGAGATTAGGTCTATTTACTCATAGTGGATTATTTTTTGTTAAGCCCTAAATAGTGGCTCATTACCCCTTAATTGGGGCATATTATATTAGTAATGTTATTTTATTTATGTCAGCTTTAGGCCATTAGTTGTAATTATACCTCCTAGTCTCCTATATATACCAAGGAAACATTTTCATTTTGAATCATCTTGTAATTGTACATTTATGTGGGAATAAGGAGGTTTCCCCCTCGAAGAGGCTTATTATCTAAATTTATCTCTTTTTCAAGGCATTGGGTACTTATTCTGAGGCTTTTCTATGCTATATCGATATTTGGTTCTTAACATATGGTATCAGAGCTCAAGGTCTTGGGGTTTTGCTACTACATCTGAGACACCTTGGCATTTTCGCTATAATGTTTTTTGTACAACGTTTTAGAAGGAATGGCTTGGAGGGTATTTAGTAGATAGATAAAAACCCTAAAATATGGAGGCTGTTCACAAAAATTAGTAAGGTATATGTGGTAAAAAGTTCAACTTCTAGGTCATCTTACATTTGTAGATACACCTTGTGGAAGATAGAGTATCTAACTAGTCTCGAGAAGGTGTTCCAGGTAAAACAATAATAACTTATTCCTAGAGTATCCAAATTGAGTGATATCAGTTTCATTGGATAGTGGACAGTCTGTAGTATTTCTGGTACGAGTTTCAAAATTTTATATCAATTATTTTGTGCGAGGCACGCTATACAAGTGAGATCTCCTTAAAAAGACAAAAATCAGCAAGTTGTGGGGAAGCTACCATAAATTCCACTTGGCACATCCAATTTTGATCATACCTATGGCATTGTAGAGAAGAAAGATCAAAGAACCACAAAAAAAAAGTTTCATACCCATAAGGGCCGAAACTTTGGAGATACAGTAGAATAAAGTTTGTCTACCAGAACCACCTCAAAATCAAGGTTCAAAAGTGATAATTGGCCAACATTCCACCCAAAAAGGGAAATTATACACCAAACAAGCCTCCAGACAATCCTACTTGGACTCTTGATGAAGGTGAAGAAATGAGTAGGGACATAAATGATTTACAAAAGAATATAGTAACAAAAGATGAACTACAAGAGATAGAAGCTAAGTTGGAGGCAAAGATGGATAGTTTCATGCAAGGATTGAAAAATTTCATAATAGAGAGGACACCTGAAAGTGAAAATGTATCCCATGAAATTCATGATGAGGACACAAGGAAGGTGAATCAAGAATGGAGAAACTCTAACTTTGGGTTGAAGACCAACCACATTCCTAAGATCGATATGAGCAAGTTTGATGACAAGGACCCTATCACATGGATAGCTCAGATGGAGAAATTATTTGATCTACATAATGTGCCACATACATAAAAAGTACAAATTTATTCTTTATATTTAGAACCCAATCAATTTGTATGGTGTAGATGGCTGTGTTCTTGCAAATCACTCGTCACTTGGACAATTTTCACAGAAGAAATGATAGCACACTATGAGGACACGAGAAGCAATACCTTCTTTAGCCAATTGAAAAATCTCAAGCAAAAGGGTTCAGTTACAGAGCACATTGGGAACTTCCAAATATTGAATATAAAGGTAACATATATTTCATATGAGCACTTGATTGATGTATTCAAAGGAACTTTAAGAGATAACATTCAACACAAGGTTCGCCTTTGGGAACCCAAATGATTGGAGAATGCATTTAGGGTGGCAAGAAATGTTGAAAATAAAAATATGGCTATGGCTACTAGAAGGAACAATCCTAACATCTATAGAGAGAATAATGCTCCTTCTTCTAAAACACCTCAAACTACAAGGTTGACACCTCAACAATTAGAGGAGATAAAAGCAAAGGGTTTATGCTTTAATTGTGACAGCAAGTACAGTAAGGGACATAAGTGTGGTGAGAAGAAATTATTCTACATAGATTGTGAAGAGGAAGAAGAACAAGA
>JASDQU010100797.1:173029-202255 GCA_032191745.1 Picea mariana
TCCTCTCGAACTAGGTAATCGTTAACCTACAGTTCGAGCCACGGCGGGAGTGCTAGCAGGCGGTGGCAGGGCTGCTGTCCACCCCTCTCCCTCAACCTCTCTGCAATTGTGTGTGGCCCCTTTACTCCATATGTGAGTCAAGTCGGCAAGCTATCGTCAGCCTGCATCACCAAAAAAAATCATGTCAGAATGTCGTCATCAAATCAATCATCATAATAAACAAATCAACCCAAAAGAACACTCCCTGACTCAGTCCGGAGTCCAAGGGGATCTACCTATGCCTCCGCATCCTCAAGGTCACAAACCTGCACACTCAATCAACTGAGTCAATAGCACCCGTATACATGAATAGTAACGCATCAATCATCTGTCAATCACATCATAATCAGATATATAAGGTCCAACATCAAAAAGGGTCCAGATCACTTGCGAGCAAGTGTCCTCAAAGAATAAGGGGTCTCAGTGCGCGAGAGCGGGATGTTACATGTCCAATAAGAATTTCCTAAGGGTTGCATTTAGGTACGAAACTAACATTTTTGGCCTACTTTTAGGGTTGTTACACATTTGGAAATTAAGGTTTTCAACATTTTTGGGTTAACATAGTTTTTTAAGGTGTCTACCTTCTATTTCACTAGAAACCCTTCTTCTTTAGAACCTTTTCAATCCTTTTAGTAGATCCAAGGAGAAGTTTTGAAGATTTATGCCCTCTTCTAAGAAAAGCACTCCTTTTTTTCTATCTTTCATTCAAACAAATACATTTTTTTAAGGGTAGTGATGATTCTATTCACCTAGACAATTGCTTGGAAGTTTCATTTTTTGGATCATTGTTATTATGGGGTTTCAAACTGCTTCTTTCCCCCTTTAGTGGGTTCTCCTGAGATATTCATGGAAACATATCTTTTCTCATTGGGTGGACTCCTTCTTTGTTACACATATTGAAGTTTACTTTGGAAATTGGGTTGTACTAGATTCAAAGGATGATACTCTTGGTATTTACTACACCTTATTTGGATATATTAATCATATTTGATGGATTGGTAATTTTATCTTGGATACTGTAGTTTGTGACATAAGGCCTACTGCTTAATTTATGATGGTGATTCATAGTGTCTCTAACAATCTTGGATCTAGATTGGATCATTATATTGCTTGTAATCTATATCAATCCTTTCAAAGTGAAAAAAAATGGAGGAATCAACTCGCAGGGCCATTTTAGTGGCAGGTCCCAATTTGGAAAATCGGGGCCCGGAACCTTTCAGGGCCATTTTGAGGAATCAAACAATTTTTTGGGGGTTAAAATTTCATAGCATAGCCTAGACCCCATGAAATTATTCTACATGTTGATACCTTTCCAATGGTGCAAAATTTATGTCAATCATATCTCGTATGCAAAAGTTATGCCTCCCACAAGTTGACCTACCATGTTGACCACCATGGTACGAGAGGATGCCCCTTCATCCCCCATTAATCATGAATATGGGGCAAGCCATGTATGTAATTTTAAGAATATTCTAGAAGGTCCAAAACCCTATCACAATTGAGGGTTGAGGAAGTAAAAAACCTACCCCTAGATGGCTATCAGGCTATGTTAAATAGCAGGCCACTAGGAGGAGAAAGGGTTCCATTCTATATTATTGTATTTTGTTCCATAGCTGAGTAGAGAAAGTAGGAGTGATAAATTAGAGACCATAATAGAGGGTTTTAACATCTGTAGCATCCTAATAGACCACAGGTCTCAAGTAACTCCATAGAGAGTGTCTTCTCCTTTGTACTTGCACTACTTCCATATCAAAAAAGAGCGCAGAGTAGCCTCACCTTCTAGTTGGGTTTTCTCCTATAAGAGTTTCCTAGAGAAAATCTTGTGTTGTTTTGTGGATGGTGTGTAATTGTACTTTATTGTTCTCTATTTTCCACATTTTATCTATTTCATGCATAAGCAGAAAATCAGTAATTAAATATTTTGGGATCTAAAGGAATTTAACCTTTATAGAGAATAATATCAGAAAAGAGCGCAGAGTAGCCTCACCTTCTAATTGGGTTTTCTCCTATAAGAGTTTCCTAGAGAAAATCTTGTGTTGTTTTGTGGATGGTGTGTGATTGTACTTTATTGTTCTCTATTTTCCACATTTTATCTATTTCATGCATAAGCATAAAATTAGTAACTAAATATTTTGGGATCTAAAGGAATTTAACCTTGATAGAGAACAATATCAGAAAAGAGTGCAGAGTAGCCTCACCTTCTAGTTGGGTTTTCTCCTATAAGATTTTCCTAGAGAAAATCTTGTGTTGTTTTGTGGATGGTGTGTGATTGTACTTTATTGTTCTCTATTTTCCACATTTTATCTATTTCATGCATAAGCAGAAAATCAGTAACTAAATATTTTGGGATCTAAAGGAATTTAACCTTGATAATGTATATTTTAGTTTTATTTATCAGATCTCTTGTGACAATCTATTCTAGTGGAATATCCACAATCATTTATGGATAATATTAGTATTAAAGAAGGTTTTTTTTTGGGTATTTGTGGGAAGTTGTAGGATCTAGGAATCGTCTTAAAGAGAAGTCAAAAAAATCCTAGACATCTCAGATGAGTCTATTCATAATAACCCYCACGATCCAACTRAAGAGATATTTGAGAGATTGGAAGTGCAAGTCATCGACGTTAGTAACAAGTAACATCTCTCTCATGTACACACGTGATTGGACTTATTATTTGAGGACACTTGTGTGCAAGTGATCTAATTCATTATACGATTGGTTGCTTGATTATGATTATGAGATGTTGTGGATTTGAAGATATGTTATTTTTCAATATTTATATCAACAGATGCTATTGATTGGTTTCTCCTGAGTGTGCACGACTCTAGATGCTAGAGGATGTCTATGAAATCAATGGATATCCTTGGAATTTCAATCGAGTCAGGGAGTGGATGGTTATGGTTTGAATGTTTTTGATATTACAGATGTGACATGTGATTAGATATTATGATGTTGATTGTTATCGCTGACACGTTTCATTGATGGATGCAGGCTGACAATAGCTTTGTAATCAAAATCACATTAGGAGTAAAGGAGTCACGCACGACAACCAAATAAATTGAGGGAGAGGTGTGGCAACAGCCCTGACACAACCTACTAGCATTCCCGTCATGGCTTGAAATGTAGGTTAACGATTACCTAGTTTGAGAGATTCATGATGTCGTGAGGGAAGACTGTGAAAGTCACTCATGATGATTCTAAGGGGTGCATAATAAGGTAGGTTCCTTATTCCTTAGAGGCCCTTAGTCTCCCACAAGGTCACCTAACGGAGTATTGACTACAGGGGTTTGACGTCTACCAAATTCAGTCAAGAGGTGAGTGGCACCCTTGGAGCACGTAGTGCGTCTTGAAAAGCACGTCGCACAAATAAAACAGAAATTCAAGCGAGTGGCATCCTTAGAGCATGTAGTGCATCTTGAAGGGAACATCGTGATTTTAATTTTGGTAAATTAATAAACCTAACACCTAGAAAACTATGCCTCCTTAGGACCTGATCGACCTTAAAATGAATGATGTTATGAGTAAAGTTTAATAACAATTTTCTCCTTAATAACTGTCACCAAGCCTAGTGAATTTAAAACCTAGGTCTAAATAGAACATGTGAACAAAAAAAAAACTAAATAGACATGTAACAAGAATGGGGTAAAGAAAATTCAAACATTAATAATTAAAGTAACATTTTAATGGAGGATTAATTTATTAAAAGGGTAAATTGTTGTTTATATCTAAAATTGTTAAATCAGAACTTAGAAGAAAAGAGGAAACTTAGGGAAAAGGGGGAATGTCTAACATAGTAGGGAATTTAGTCATTGGAACCTTTTAAATATGAATTCAACTAGGTTTTAAGAAAGGTGCCATTCATTTAAGAAATGTAAGGGAATAAAGGGACACTGAGGAATGCTTTTAGATGGGTGAGGGAAATAGACAAATTTAATTAATTAATAAATGGATTTTCTAGGGAGTCTAGGGGATCGTGTGACATGTGTATGGGGGAGGTTTTCCTAATTAAATTTAATAAAAATAATCTAATGAGGGTTTGGGAAAGGAATCACTTAAAAAACTCTGCAAAAATGATGGCAGAGGAGGAGTATGGATCATCTCTGGTGTGCTTACGTTGTCGGAATTTATCTTGACTGAATTTTTCTTGTGGGAGTTGGGATACCCAACTCGGATAACAAGTAGCTTGACCTTAAGAGGCGATATGGGAGCTAGCATTCTCTAGTATTGTGTGTATGGCCCCATTGTAGCTCGGGGGGATCAGGTGGAAGAAGAGTACCCGTAGAGTTGGCTGGGAGGTACCAGTGAGGTCTCATCGATTAGCGAGCAGGATCTGGTTGAAGCGCAAGCGTGAGATAGCCATATAGAACTCCAAGCCATTAGTTACGGTATTCTACTGAGTTTAACTTGCAATGAATTAGTTTCAACATTTCAATTTAGTTAATGTAATCAGCTTGTGTATTGGATTTCATGTTCGATAATCATTGATTTAATTTCTATTGTATGTGATGTTAGATCTTCTTAAACTTTGTGTAAAATCGATGAGTAGAATCATGATTTAGTTCCAGTTTTCCTTTAAATTGATATAAACAGTTTTCATTTCTCTTCAATGCGCACGGCCTAAATTTTGTTAAATAATGTTGGTTTCCTTCAATTTCTGCGCATAATCTTTGATGATGTCTCTCCCATCTGTGTGTAGTAATCTGTGGTTGAGTGTTGATATCGTTACACACTAAGGTATTGGTGCGTCATCCTAGGCGATCCCCTCAAGAGTGTTGCACTAACGTTGTAATACAGCGTAGGATAGTTCTAGTGTGGTTTTCTACTCCCTATTTCAGACCCTTTTTCTAACATGATTAAGTTCTCAATCCATGGAGACAATCCAAATCTCTAAACTTGGTTCCATCTGCACTCAACATTTAAATGAAAGGATCGCTACTATTGTTTAAATCCTGTCTCTCAAGGTTACAACCCTTTTTCTTGTCACTCTCATGTTGATTTGGGTTCAATTGTGCTACGGGTAAGTAGATAGAGAGAACCTCTAGAAGGGATTTCTTTACTTAACCCTTAGATCCTTAGTTTATGTTTTAGTCGTGAGGGATTCTTCATTACAGTGCAAAGTAGTTAGTTCTCGAGGAAGAATTCGCACGTTTTTAATTCTTGAGCGGAATCGATTTTTTTTTTGTTCTCAATTCGTACTCCTTTGGTGTAAGAGATGTCTCGGTTTATCCATCCAGGGTTAAAGATCTGACTCCATAACCCACTCTGTCAAGATTTAAAGGTCCCTAGGCAGTTATGGAGGGCCATCTCCCCTATGAGATCCAACGCTTGGGTGATTGTAATTGACCGCCCAGTTTATGAACGTGAGTGGAAAATTGTTTCATGCCCTCTCTAGATAAGTCTCTACCTTTCCCTCCTTTTGTTTCGTCAATGGACCGTATGGAAACATGAACCGAAACACTTCACCTCTAAAGCAAGGAAACCATCCTTTCCATCCAGGTTGCAACTATGTCGATCCTTTTCTCATAATCGAGCCCTTCTTGAATGCTTTCGGAACTTGCCTCCATGCCCAGCCTCTTCGGATTTCTGGTGCTTTCTGAGTTAGACGCCTGCGCATAGTTGTCAGACCACCCTTTATGCCTGTGCATAGTTTTCATACAACGCCTTACACATACGTTCAATTTTTTGTCCTTCCTTCTTGCACTCAACTAACCTCTAAAATATCCTTCAATTTTCTATCCCGTGGTAGCTACACTTATATCCTAACAATGTCATCCTTGCTTCCATGACTTCCGGATATTTTAATGCGCRGATTTAATTTTGGAATCTTCTAAATGTTTAATGAGAAATGACAACATTATAATTGGACCATTAGATCGTTTCCTTTCACCTTGAGTATTCTCAGAGATCCCTTGTTTCACTTCACCGAGATTTTAYTTACCCTTGTTTATTATTACTTAGATATTCTTGGTTTAATTCCTTTTGAGATTTAATATTTGTTTTAGCTACACAATGATTCCTTGTTTACTGTAGAGTTTATAATTACCGTGTTTTAAGTAGTCCTTGAATCACCACTTTTCATATCTAACCATCCTAACGATAGTAGATAGTGTTCAATTTAAGTTAATTAAACCATGTTTAATTCATTCGTTTGGATAAAGTTTATGTTATGTTGTACAATTGATGATGTAAGGCAGCATGATATAGTTAATTCTTTTAGAACAGTGAATTAATTTAAGAACATGTGAAATGACAACATGATATAATTGACTTTTATTTGTTTTTCTAAATGGTTAGAACAGTGCATTAATTTGAGAGCATGTGAATGGCCTTTAATGATTATTATAATTGGTTATAAGGCCACTAAGTTGAAAACACGGGGATGGAAGTAGAGATCATCATAGCCTTTACATTTGATTTTATAATTGTTTTATAATAGGGTATTATCATGTTGAAATTCAATGACGTTGAATTGACAAGATAGTTGATTGTCCTTGCTTAAACTGTTGATGCTATCATGATTTTAATGAAATTCTATTATGTTGGTTTTTAATGATAATTTGTTATTAGAAGTTGTCTTTATTTTTCTTCATAAATGTTATAATTATTCTTCTTCATAAATGTTATAAGGGGATTTATTAAGATAGAAGGTAGGGAAGTATTGTTCCGTGAGGAAGGAATGAGAGTCTTTACATTTGATTTTTCTAAGTCTTAAAATTATTAAGAAATTATAATTTAGATAGAAAATTTGCATTCTAAGGTTATGTGATTGTTTAATATTGAACGGGAGAAATTGTGAAAGCCGTAGTTGAATTTACTATTTCTGAAACTTCTTTTAATTGGAAAGTTATAAATGTCACTTGAAAATTTTTATATGTTTTAAAAGAGGTAGTGGTTGGTTACAATGTGTTGACATGGTCCTTAGGTTGGTAAAACTTTATTGAGATACATCTAGGTCGATGCACAATTAAAAGGGAATCACTTAAGAATTTCTCGTAAGAAAACAAGAATTTTATCTAGATGTTGCGCAATTTAAAAACGTATTTACCCTGCGTCTTGCTTGTCTTGATTGATCAGAGTGCTTTCGTTTATAGATTTTGTATAATGTTTGACAGTTTAATCTTGGACCCTTGGCACGTTGGATTTGTGTCATGATTGAAGGTTTAGAAAGTGTTTATGTTGCGCCTTAGTTACTAACGCACTTGTCGCATTGTGGCGACATGATGCCTTATGATTGGATCATTGCACACAATGATCGATAAGTGCATAGGATAACCTGGGATTGAGTCATGGCTTCCCAATGATGATGATGATTGATTGTTGTAATGGATGAAATGAAAATTGTATGGTAACACATGATCGTGATATATTGTTTCTCACCCTCCGTGGAAGTTTTTGTTACATGTGTCAGTTTATTAGATGTAAGTTCTGCTTGAATGATCTTGATGTCACTGTCCTCTTGTTTAAATAAAGGAGAAAAAACAAGAAATTTCTTTTTACCTATTGTATGTCATTTCGTGTCGTAACGACCGGGTTCATTAAAGAGCGTAGAGTAGCCTCACCTTCTAGTTGGGTTTTCTCCTATAAGAGTTTCCTAGATAAAATATTTTGTTGTTTTGTGGATGGTGTGTGATTGTACTTTATCGTTCTCTATTTTCCACATTTTATATATTTCGTGCATAAGCAGAAAATCAGTAACTAAATATTTTAGGATCTAAATGAATTTAACCTTGATAGAGTATATTTTAGTTTTATTTATCAGATCTCTTGTGATAAACTATTATAGTGGAATATCCACGATAATTTACGGATAATATTAGTATTAGAGAAGGATTTTTTTAGGGTATTTGTGGGAAGTTGTAGGATCCAAGAATCGTCTTAAAGAGAAGTCGCAAAAACCCTAGGCATGTCAGATGAGTATGTTCATAATAACCCTCATGATCCAGCAGAAGAGATATTTGAGAGGTTGAAACTTCAAGTCGTCAACATTAGTAACAATATGAACCTCATCATGACATCTCTATAAAGAAATATCAGACCATTCGGAGATGATGGAGCTCGAACTCACAAATCGGATAAGAGGGGAAACTGGGATATCGAAAAGACTCAAGAAATGATTTGCAGAAAAAATATGAGAAAGAGTAGTCGAGTTTGAGTATTGTTAACCCTTTACAGTCCCTATTCAATATGGAAGTGAAAGTAGACATAATGCCATACGAATGTGAGATTGATGCATTAAAAATGAGTCATTGGTTGCAACAACTAGAAGTTTATTTTAGCATTCACCATATAGATGAAGAGAATAATATTTCATTTGTTAGATTGAAGTTAGAGGGCCATGCTTTAACTTGGTGGAGTCCATAAAGAAACACTTAGGTTGGAGGGGCCATATAGAGTAGAAGGATTCTGTTGTTCTGTTAGGATTTAGAAATTACCCCCCTTCCCACAACCCCCTCCCCTACCCCCACCTTCCATCACAACTCATTTTGTAATTAATCTCATTGTCATTTTAATTTACATCCATAACCTATGACTAATTGTTTTGTTTTTCTAGAGAGACAAGAGTGGAGGAAAAGATAACCAAGGAAATGACATTACAACGAGTGTCAAAGACAAAGATAATAAATAAAATGACATTATGGTAAGTGTGGGATTCATAAACATGAAGTATGTAAATTAAATGCAATGCCAATTCCCATATTGAGAAGAATCAACAATGCTCATAACACATGAATTCAAGTGAGGATTCACAAAGACAAGGCCTCTGAGCTTCTTTGGAAAGATTTCATTAAGTGACACACAAAATAGTGCATACACCAATACCATGGTAAGATATTTATCTAGGTGCTAGTTATGCCATGGATTTAATGATGTGGAAGGATATATCATATCATGGAATAGATAAGATCCAACTAAAATAGAGATGATTTTAGTCTTTAGATACCAAAGGAAAGTTTTCTGTGATAAACCATTGTTCATTGTCCAACCAAGCATTGAAAGTGAGGAAATTAATGGGTTATCAAATATTTGACCCTTATTTAAACATTTTATGGTATTTTTTTTCATTCATAAATAACAAATGATTTCAAAAATTTACATTTTTTTGAAGAGTGTTTTTTCAAATACCTTTCTAAAATGGGTTTAAATCCCTTAAAAAAACTATAACAAATTCAATGTTGATCATTGCATATTCCTTATCCTCAAAGGTTGCCTCTTGACATATTATACAAAATATTTGAAATACAAAGAAAATATATCATTTGGACAAATATCTTCAAAGTAGTTGCAAACAAATTTTCTAGGGTCATCCATTATTGATGGATACAATAGCTAAATCTATTGTGCTATTGCATTAAAATTATTATAAAACATATATGAAAAATAATTGGTCCAAAAGGGTTATCCATAATAATAATGGGGGTTGTCTAATTGTTCTATGAAATGGTTGTTTTTGGTCAGAATCTGGCAATACAAATTTGCACGAAATCACTATTTTTTGTTGTTTAAAATCCATTTTTGAATGCAGAAATGGATTCAACATACTGAAAAACCCAGGGCACTAGGATTATATAGAAATAATCACTCAAATATGAGAATATAACAATTTATAGCAGGATTTAAGGTAAATGTCCCTGGAAAATATCACAAGAAAAAAATCATTTAGTAGAACATTTAGACTACGACATAATTATGTTGTGACGCAGCCACACAAAGGCTAAGCTTTGTGGCTACCATTTTTGCAGAACAACTTCCTTTTTAGTTGCGGAATCAAGTGGTGTTGTGATAAGCCCTAATATTGGCTCATTACCCCTTAATTGGGGCATATTATATTAGTAATGTTATTTTATTTATGTCGGCTTTAGGCCACTAGTTGTATTTATACCTCCTAGTCTCCTATATATACCAAGGAGACATTTTCATTTTGAATCATCTGGTACTTGAACATTTAAGTGGGGTAAAAGGAGGTTTCCCCCTCGAAGAGGCTTATTATCTAAAATTATCTCTTTTTCAAGGCGTTGAGTACTTTTTCTAAGGTTTTTCTATGCTATATTGGTATTTGGTTCTTAACATGTTGCAAATTCTCTAGCCCTTATCATGTATTATTCTCTAGAAACACAAGTGTATTCTGAAAATTGAAACCAACAATTCCCATTAAATAACATCGAATATCATCTACTGACCAGAATAGGACCAGATCACATAAGAATGGACATTATATATATAGTAGTAAGTAATCAATAGGATAAAGGAGGGAAATAAATGAAAAAAAGGGAAACTAATGTATAAGGTAAGAAACCTTCCATCTAATTTGTTATATGGAACTAACTATTGTAAAATGTGAATGTGGTGATGTATGTCATGGGTAGAAAACACTAGAACTGTTAGGTAAGAAAAACTTCCAATAATGAACAACTTCAAACAAAGTGAATACAAGAAGGTTGTTGATAAAATAAAAAACTACAAAAGGGATTTTAGCAGTCCCTAGGAAGCACCATTGAAGAGGTAATATTAGAGAAGACATTGGTAGCTAGAACATGTAGAAATATTTCATGCCCATGTGACATGAGAGGTAAAAAGGATTTGGGTAATAATCCCTTTGAAAATAGTCCATGTTTTGCATGGCATTCATTTGACCTGAACTGTTGCTGTATTCCATTGAGACCTAAGTAGGGTATTATTTAGGAAGAAAAACCTCCATGATGGAGGTGTGAACCTCTGATAGCTAAGGATGATTGGAATCCTTGGAAAAATGCATGAACAAATATATGTCATGAATACATTTCCCAATCAAGGAGTGAATGGGAAAAAAAATGCTCAAAGGTATAATGATGATGACATGCATTAAGGAGATGCATGTGATAAGAGAGTGGGTATATATAGGGCTTCCCATTGTGGAAGAAGTATCTTCCAGTGCTCTACGGAATTGTAGAATGGTAAAAATAGAAATTGGGTGGCCATAAATGTTGACGCCCTAGTTACCAATGAAGAAAGAATGCTTGAATGCATTCATGTGAAACTTTTAGATTCATGTATGTTGATTTGAGATCATGATGAACTGAAGTAGGAAAAAATAGTCTTGTTGTAAAAATAAATGTGTATAAGGAACCATGTGGTAAGAGGTCGGTTGAGCTCCAACCCACCAAGGAAAAGTGTCTAATATGAAAAGTAATAATATGAAAATCAATGTGAAGGTGGATTGTGTGTGAATGTGGCCATGGATATTGGCACATGGATTAAATTCATTTTATGTTTGATCACATTTTTAAAGGTTTGGTATGCTAAAGTAAAGCATTTGTAAGGAATGATATTTCCTTCTTAAGTAGATGAATTTAATTGATAGTATGCACAATTTTGAAATTGTTTGTGAGCCACTACAATTGTGCAATGAAAATATAATATACATGAGAAATAACAATTTGTTTGGCTAATGAAAGTGGAAATTACAGGAAAAAAGGTCTTGGCATGATAGTGTTGTAACCATATATATATATATATATATATATATATATTAAATACTTTTCCTTCGGAGTTTGGTTGTCATAGAAAAGAGATGGGAGTGCATGATTTGAGTGCAAATATTTCGGAGTGTGATGGCCTAAGTATTATATGGTTACATATTACAATATTAAACACTTTTCTTCTTACAAATTTTTCGTGAGAGAAATGAGAAGGACACACGTGAAGGAGGTGTGAAATAGTTGAAGTAATATGAAAATATTAAAATTAGGAAAAACTTAGCATGGTTTAATCTACCATTTCTCACCATACCAAGTTTTTCCTAATTTTAATATTTATGCTCTACATAGGTCACTCTGCGCTCTTTAAGGAGCTTCTTGATAATGTGTTTTTACTTCTAAAATTTTGAAGGCCTGTAAAATATAATTTTCCCTTTTTTCTTTAACGTATAAATATTAGTAGAAAAAATCCTTTCAGAGCATGGTCGTTGAAGAATAGAGAAGGGATCAATTGATTGAAGTACGATGGCCTATGGTATTATTGTAAAATATTATAATATTAAATATTGATATCGAACCCCTTCTGGAGATTGATCATTGGAGCAACGAGAAGGGAACATACGATCAGAGTGCAAAGAGTTGGGAGTGTGATGGCCTTAGTATTGTAAGGTTATATATATATATATACACTTTCCTTTTGGATAAAAGATATGGGAACGTATGATTTGAGTGTGAATATTTCAGAGTATGAGGGCCTATGTACTATATGGTTACATATTATAATATTAAACGCTTTTCTATATATATATATATATATATATATATAAACACTCTCCTCTCGTATAAAAGAGATGGGAATGTATGATTTGAGTGAAAATATTTCAGAGTGTGATGGCCTAAGTATTATATGGTTACATATTATAATATTAAACACTTTTCTTTTTAGAAATTTTTCATGAGAGAAATGAGAAGGGTGCACGTGAAGGAGGTGCAAAATAGTTGAGGTAATATGAAATTAAATAAAATAAAATTCCTTAACCCTTTTCAGAGCTTGGTTGTCGTAGAAATAAGAAGGGTGTACATGAATGGCATGTGAAATATCAGATCCGAGAGCCTGGGGCATTACAATGTTAAACACTAATATTTAAATTTCCCTCACTAATATTTAAATTTCCCTCCAATGGATTCCGTAAGGAAAATAAGTTGCACGGTGTGTTTGGGGTCTAAAATCGCTGTGCACTTTATTTGAAATATAATAAAATTTATTATAATGCAACCTGGGCATTGCTTTACGATGGAGCTAAGTACATTATAAATAATTTTGGTGCTTTACAAGACAATTAATTATATTATGATATAATTAATTAATTTCATTATAATGTGTTTATAACCTAGATATTTAAACTAGCACTAAACCATTATCAAGGAAGAGAGAGAGAGAAAGTAAATCTTCATTAATTACCAGGGAAATATATTAGGCTAAGTAAAAATGTATTTACAAGGGGTTGTTTAATTAATGAAGACTAATTATTCCTAATGAGGATTAAATAATTGATTACTAGGGAGTGGTATTTTAAGAAAATATTGATTAAGTAACTTAATTGGTTTATGAGAAATGGACAAGTGTCAATCTCTGGTTTAGTGAGCCTTTGTACCATATGGTGATGTGGTGTGTCATGATGGGTCCATGTGTCAAAAGAATATTAAGCCACTTGTCATGTTAGGAGATAGGTACACAGTGTCAGCAGTGACCAAGGTGGCAGGTAAGATTCAATCTCAGTCATAGATCCCTGAGGGTCATTGGATCTGTAGGTTAAATTCATTGGAGTGTGTGTGGTCGAAGAGAGCTTTTCAGAGTGGATTCTATGTTGGAAATATTTTGACCCCGATGGTAAGACTCTAATGAAGAATAAAATATTCTAAGTGATCGTCAGACTGGGGAGTTAGGTGGGTCGTGTGGCATACTCCACATCAGTGCCATGTCAGGAGGCATGAATGACAGGTAACCTTGTGGTTTCCACGTGGCACTAAGAGGGAATCAATAAATGAGAGTCTGAAAATTTTGGGAGGTTGTAACTTCTGATCCAAAGCTCAATTTTGAGAATGGATATAGTCATTGGAAAGCTCTTGATGAGCATAGGATGATGGTACCCTCTAGGTGAGGCTCGAATATGGTTGAGGAAAAGAAATATTTGATACCCCATCCCTTAAAAAGGTACTTAGGGGGTTGGGTGTCTTACAATTTTGTACCTTCTAGAATCTTCTTGAAATTCCACACATGGCTATCCCCACATGTGTGAGTAATGGGGGCATAAATGACATCTACTCATACCATAGTGTTCAACAAGTCAGGTCAAATTGTGAGAGACATAACGTTTTCATACGAGCTCTGTTTGAGGTGATTTTTGCATAGTTATAAAGGTCTTTGTATGTAGAATAGAATCAAGGGGCCATGAGCTATGCTCACAAAGTTTTGACCCAAAAAATTCCATTTGATGCCTCAAAATTTCTCTAGAATGTTCCATACCCCAAATCTCCAAACTGGGATCTACCACTAAAATGGGCTTTGCAATCCAATTCCTCCAATTTTTCCATCCAAAAACTACTAAGATAGATGATAATTTATATGATGATCCATTTTGGATTAGGATTCCTTAATTCACCCCATATGCCTAAAAAATATAGTAGGTACTAGTCATTCTCCCGATACTCAATCAAAAAGCTCAAAATTTAAACTTTTGTTTATTGTTTTAGGGTTAGATAACAACAATAGATTCATTTTCAGACACAAAAAAGTTATACGTTTTGGTATCAATGCATGCACTTCACTTGAAAATCATATTAAAACCCTAAAATTGTTTTGTTGATTTTTATTTGAGCCTAATTAGAGATGGACATTTAGAGTTTCTTTGTTGTTATATTGATTTGCATTTTCAATTTTTGTTGTTTGTCTAAAACCCTAGCTTAATCCACCATTTAGCCCCATTTTTTCATTGGTTTACTATTTGTTCAAGGGACAAACTTATTGTTGTTATCATAACTTGTATTACCATTGTAATTCACCATATTAATTTCATTTTTTAAAACAACCAATAGCTTTTTCTTCTTTTGTAGTGTTTGGGAATCCTCTTATAATAAAAATTGACTCGACAAGCCTTCTAAATTTCTCTAGATCCTCATCCATTCAAATATGGAAATTGCACAAACTTGCCACCTTGTCCTTACCTTGATTATCTTATTCCATTAGTGGTATATTCATTGGCTCCATAGGGGGGCTTAAACTTCATTGTATCTTGCCTAGGGATTCCTTGAGGCTACTAGGGAATCCTCCCATGTGTTGGATCTATTACTTCACTAAAAATAGGGAAGTTATTTCCTAGGTGATAGTGGTGACATTTTCATATGTTCCATTAATCTTGGCACCTTGTGAAGGATTTGTACTAGGTTAATAGAGTGTGGGGTAACAATATCTATCAAGTAATGCCACTACATATTTATAACATGAACTATTGCAGTGAGTTCTAAGTCATATGTGACATAATTATTTTCATGTTACTTAAGCTTATTGAATTCATAACAAATCACATACCCATTTTGAGTAACAAATCCACCGATTCTCTCTTTGAAAGCATCTATATACCACATAATCTACATTTCGTTCAAAAATATGAAGAATGGATGCACTAGTAAGAAATTTCTTTAACAACTAATAATCTTTCTTCACACTAGGGTGTCCATTCAAATTTAATTTTCTTATTTTGCAAGGATGTAATGGGATGAGAATACTTGGAGAATCCTTATATGAATCTTATGAAGTATCTAGCAAGCCCCATGAATGGCCTTACCTTGGTTAAATTCTTAGGTGTAGGTCATCCCCTAATATATTTAATCTTCTATGGAACTATTATTATTCCTTCCTCAAAGATGATGTGTCCCGAGTAATGAATATTCATTTAATAAAAGGAACACTTGCTTAAATTAGCATGGAGTTTATGCTCTCTTCGCACTTGTAGTAACCTCATGTACTCTTCATGCCGCTCCTCTGTCTTTAAATAAATAAGAATGGCATCTCGAAATATAATGACAAACTTATCCAAGTAATTTCTAAATATTCAATTTATTAAACACATGAAGGTAGTTGGTGCATTTGTCAGTCCAAATGTCACCACTACGAATACATATAAATGGTTGTGAAAGTTGACTTATTGATGTCTTCATCCTTTATCCTTATTTGATGGTATCCTGGCCTCAAATTTATCTTCAAAAAGTTCTTTTCTCCTCTCAACTGATCAAATAAGCCATCAATTATTGGTAGAGGATAATTATTATTTCTCATAGTGACCTTGTTCAACTATCTAAAATCAATGCATAGATAATAAGTCCCATGTTTCTTTTGTACAAAGGGAATTGGTTCTCCCCAAGGAGAGAAACTTGGCTATATATACCCCTTCTTTAACAATTCTTCTAATTACACTTCCATCTCCTTCAATTTAGGTGTACTCATTATGTATAGAGTCTTATATACTAGAGTATCTCCATGCATCCAATTAATAGACAAAATAATATCTCTTTTTGGTGGTAAACATAGTATTTCCCAAAATACATTTGCATACTCTTGTAGCTATGGAAATTCATCAAGATTTTGGTTTATGCACTTTCCTAGCTCTTCCACACAAGCTGCATACAAATGGAACCCTTTTCTGAAGAATCTCTTTAGATGTAAGGATGAAATCCTCCTTATAGAAATGGGTCTTGTAATTCCTTTCACTATCCTCTATTTTCCTTCTTCATCAAGATAAGTGAAATTCTTATCATGCCAATCTAGGAAAGCATGATGTGTATCCAATCAATCGATTCCAATAAAAACATCATATGAAGCAAGTGGTATTATGCACAGGTTTGATATAGTGCTAACACCATTCATATATTATGGGAAGCTCTATCAGAAGACACCATTTGAGCATTTTTTAACCAAGAACTATCTATTACAACTCTATATAGTTCTTGATACTCACAAACATTTTATCAAACAAATAGCCTACACACTACATTTTTGCTCAATTGCAGGGAGTTGAACTCTACAATCTATGAATTATACAAATTGTGTTTTTCCAACCTATCCACGTACTCTAATAGTATTCCACTTTTATAATGAGATCCAATTGCAAGCTTCCACACATTTTCCCAAATTCTTCTCATGGAGACATTTTTTCAAACACTTGATATACAATTGTAATTTCTTCATGTACACATTGTTTTCTAGTTCATACAACCCTATTATTTTAACTAGTATATCTAGCACCATATTGTAACATACCCAATACCCTTTGTTCTCTATTGTGGATATGAGGTACTTCTTGAAACCACCAAATTTCACTTTAATTTGTTTCTCTGATACCATATCTATGATTTTATTGTTCTCATACATTTCCTCATTGTCTTGTCAATTAATTAACATATCTAGACACTATAATCAAGGCTTATGCAATCATAATTACACCATTCCATGGACTATGGAACCATAATTTACAGATGTGGGCTTAAAATTGCAAACATAACTAAAAGAACTAAAAACTAATTCCATTCATAACATAAACCATAATAACTCTACATATACATAAGTAAAGTCAAGAGAACTTATCTTTCTGGAATTATCCACCACCTAGATACAAAAGAAGGATGTTCCACCCAACCATAGGATTTATATTTCACTTAATGTATCTATAATAGAGGTCACTCCTAAGTAAAGGCTATGAATCCACAAGGGAAAATTTACCTATAGTTGTCTCTAACTCTCTTCACACAACCCAATTCCCAGGTTCACGGTGAATTTTCCACCTACAATAGTCCCAATCCATAACCCTCTTTTTCCATCAACCTACACAACCCAAGGAATGTGATACCCTTCTCTACTAAGAAGCCCATTGGGATAGACTATTTCCCTCCAAGGATCTAGAACGAGCTAGCCATAAAATCTCGTTGTTGGGATTCATAAGATTCTCACTTGTAATTCAATTTCTCAATGACACCAATTACCATTACATCTAGTCTTTGTTTCCTTAATAATTATCAGTTATAACTTGACATGTGACCACTTACGCTAAGAGATAACTCTCCCAAATTTCCCCATTATAATGGTAATTATAGATCTCCCAAATTTCCCCAGTAGAATGTTAATTCTAGATCTCCCAAACTTCACAACCGAATGGAAATTGGAACTCTCCCAACAATTGATAATTTGAATTCCCCCATCGAATGGTAATTCAAATAGAATCGTGATTATGACAAAATGGTCATTTGGAAAACAAGGTATTTCAAATTTTCTGATAATTTGAACTCTCTTTACATGGCCAGAAAGGCATAGTGTAAATTTCATGGCATGAAGAGGTCATGTATCTCTATGGAGTTCCCATGTACTTTCTTCATGCAATTAATCCCCAACTTAGGATAATATAAAACATGGATTAAAAAAAATTCATTAAATAAGGTTATGGACTTAGTATAAAATTAAAACTCGGCATAATTTCTACAATAGTTGTATGGGCACTTGCGCTTAGAGAGAACTCTCCCAAATTTCCCTAGTAGAATGGTAATTCTAGCTCTCGCAAATTTCCCAACCAAGTGGAAATTTGAACTCTCCCAACAATTGATAATTTGAATCCCCCACTGAATGGTAATTCAAACATAATGGTCATTTTAACAACAAGGTATTTCAAACTACCTAATAATTTGAAGTCTTTGTACATGGCCATAAGGGCATATTGTAAATTGCATGGCATGAAGAGGCCATGTATCTCTATGGATATCCCATGTACCTCCTTCGTGTAATTAATCCCCAACTTAGCATAATATAAAAATGGATTAAAAAAAACTAATTAAATAAGTTTAAGGACTTAGTGTAAAATTAAAATAATACTATCTTCATTTATCTACCTAATCCCCCCTTCTCTTTTCCCTCTTATGGAGTCTCAACCCTCAATTATTTATCCTTCCTCTTTGGAATCCTTTGATGTAATTTATTAAAATTCATTACACAATTACYAGTCATAATTGTTTGGTTTATATCCATTTATCATGTACACAAATACATCACTGGTCTGGGGATAAAAACTAGGGTATTATCTTTAAGACATATGCCACATGACAAGTCATTATTCATCATGTTTTAGGAGAAAGAAGAAGGCATGAGTGTAAAGCTAAGTGATGGTTCTACTTATCCTATGAGAGGAAGGAGAGAGCTTCATTTCCTTCTAGATGTCATCAGGTGATGTTCTAATTGTTCCTAGTTTGAACAAGAATCTTCTTTTAGTTTCTTGTATGATATATCTTCATTGTTTTCCTAGGTTTGATTCTCAAAAGGTCATCTTTAGAAATTAAACCCATGTTGTGGAGAAATGGGTTTGGGTTGGAGGTATTTATAGGTTGTAGGAAGATTAGGTGAAGCATGGTATTGCCAAATTGCATGATTTATAGCACAGATGTCTTGGTCATTTACATTATGGAGTGATTCCTCTCTTGAGAACTTGGTGCAAGGATTTATAGACTTCAAGATTGAAGAGGAATATCTTTGCAAGGGACGTGCTCTTAGTAAGCACATTGAGGATGATTTTCCTAGTAGCGAGTACATATCAAGAAAGAGTCTTGATATAATCCATTCATATGTGTGTGGATCTATGTCTTCCACTTACTTGACATGTAGTTAGTATTATGTCACTTTTATTGATGATTTCTCTCACATGATCTAGATATATTTTTTGAAAACTAAGGATAAGGTGTTCAATAAGTTCACAACTCAAGGCCTTGGTTAAAAATTAGATAGGAATGAATATCAAAGTACTTAATCAGATAATGAAGATGATTGTACCTATGCAAAGTTTGATTCTTTCTATAGGATAAGGGATCGAGAAGATTTGGAAATTCCTTACAACCCACAACATAATGGGGTTTCTAAGAGGAAGAATAGGTCTATTGTTGACACTATTAAGTCTCTATTTAATGATATAAATTTGTCCATGTATTTTTGGGTTGAGGCTTGTAATGCATTTCTGTATATTTTGATCAAGTGTACACATAGGATCTTGAAGTACATTATCTTATAAGAGGCATTTATTGATGTGAAACAAAATGTATCACATATTCATGTGTTTGGTTATCTAGTTTACATCATCTTCTTGAGAAGAAAATGACAAAGTTGGAACTCTCGAGTATCAAGGGTATTTTTTTCATACAATCAATTTTCAAGGCTTACAGGATCTAGATTCCATCACAACAAAAGACACTGGTAAGTATATATGTGAATGTTGATGAAGATATCAAGTCTTTGAGTTCTTATCATTCTCCCCCGGTTATTGAGGAGAATGAGAAGTTTAATGTTCCAAAGGTTGATTTAGAGGTTAGAGTTATGTCAAATTCAAAGGTAGATGAGGTGATATCAGAGGTATATATGCCCTCTCACTCTATGTCATCATGTGGGAGATCAAGATGTCTCACCCAGTCATTGCAAGAGGTTTGAGAACGTGTAGGAGTATCTAGATCTTTAGTGAAGGAAAGTATGTCTCCTAGGAGATATTATAGCAAGATTCATTGGTTTCTTCCATATGTGAGCCTTCCAATTGTCTCAAGGAGGAGAGGTGTGATACTATGATGGAGGATGATGTTTGGTTTGATTATGAGACTATAGAAAGTATATATTTGTAGATGGAAATATTTGTGGAGTTGTAGAGGGAGAAGAAAAGAGTTGGTGAAAACATTTTCCTCGTGAAGAGGAAGTATTATCTTTTAAGGTTACTCTGAATGTGTTTAAACCATGTTTAGGCATGCTTCATGAGATAGGGGGTGTAGTTGTATGATTAGACTTTGAATGGTGTTTGAGGGGCCTTCATAATAGAGGTGGCTTACTCATTAGTTTCTTGACCTCAATTGGATATTTACATGAAATTATTCCTTGGAGCATGGGAGATCTTCATATAGCTTAGGACATTCCACATGATGGCCACAGATAGATTTGTTTGTTTGAGAGGATTCCATACATCAAATGATGAGTGTTTGGAAATTTGGAGGAGGGTATTGATCCCTGGAAAACATGGGATGGCTTGGATGCTTGCATGGAGCCATGGAGTTCAATTGAGAATGCTTATGTTGAAACAATGTTCATGTAGGTGGAGTGGACTTAGTGGAGAACATGGCTTAGGAAGAGTGTTGGAGTCCTTAGAGGCTTGTAGGAGGATAATTGGACAATATCATGCAGTTTCCTTACATTGAATCCTTGCTTGTGTACAACACCACCTTGGAGCTTGACACGTGTACCCTTGAAGTGTATCACTTCACATATATGTGCCTACTTGTGTTTTGTAGGTTTCTTATAGAGTTTTAAGCTCACTTTATGTTGTTGGTCACCCTTACCTTTCATGTAAAGGTATGAAGAGAGATGTATTTAATTCATTATATTCATAATTGTCTTGTGTTATAGATGTGAGGAGAGTAGCACACTAGTTTTTCTCTCTCAAGTGTATTCTTCAATGTATCATTTCTCTTGTCTTTGAGCACTAGTTTTTCTTGGAGGATTCTTGAAGATTTATAGGGTTAGGGTTTATACCCTAATGAAGCAAGGATTTAGGGTGTGGTAATAAACCCTAGGGTTGTAATTTCTAAAGAAAAGGAGAAGAGAAGGCATATTGTCAATCAAGCTTGCTGGTATTAATTCTAGCTTTTGGAAAACCTTTGTTGGAGCTAAGGTTTAGTTAGTTTTCTTTAGCTAAGGTTTTGCAGAGCTTGGAGGGTTGTACTAGATTGTGATAAGCTAAAAGTATGTGCTTGATAATCCTCTTTTATGTGCATGTGTAGAGAGAGAGAGAGAGAGAGAGAGAGAGAGAGAGAGAGAGTTTTCAACTATTGAAAATTGTCTTATTGCATATTTGATTTTTAGCCATCATTGTCTTCATGATTTGGTAATTTATAACACTTGTATACCTCGTTGAATTTAAAAATGAATTTGTTAATGGCTTTAACATTGATCTTGAAGAAGATATGGGATATTTACTATTTTAATTACTATTGTCATAAAGTACATTTTAGATTTGGCTTATGCTTGATAAGATTGCACTAGAGGGTTGAAACTTGTTGGTACACATTTGGTATCTTTTCACTTGGATTTCCTTGCTGATTAGGGCTGAAAAGGAGAGAAATAGTGTTAACTATTTGTAATTTCTTTAAATTGTATTTCATATCATCCATAAGGCTGATAATTCATAGGGACTAGATGTGGGAAACCTCTAGGAAAGAGGTGAACTTTTTGAATTTGCAATTTTAGAATTGGATAAAATTACAATGAATAGGATTCAAATATTTGCAGTTTTTTGGTGCAATTTTGGTTCCTTTCTTACTTCCCATCCCACACCAAAAACATTATTTGCTTAGAGATCCCAATTTCCTTGAGGTTTTGGAGGGCCATTGAATTGATCCATGAACTCAAAAATATTAAAAGTGTCCTAAATTGATAAAAAAAAATACATGAGGATTTGTTACACCAAATTTTGGTGAGAATATTCGAAAAATTATATTTTGTTGCATAGTTATCCTTCTTCAATATTAAAACCTATTATTGTTTTTGTGCTAGAATAAATAGTAATATATAAATTTAATTGAATATAAAGCACCCTTAGACAATGTCAAATTATCCTACATTTAATTTTAAAAGTGTGTTATTATTTATGATACTTATGAATTTGAAGTAAACTTGTGAGTTTGATATGTATTATTCAAAATGTATTATTTTGGGCAAACTTTCACTTTTTTGGCAAATGATTTATTATTGACTTAGTCCATTTTCGAATTTTGTGAGGAAAATGGTTGACTGGGTGACTCTAGAATCCTTGGCCCACTCTAAAACTATAAAATTAGTAGTTTTACGTTGGGTGTATAAATGAAGTACACCTCCATGCAATTCTATAAGGTCAATTAGATTAAGGCTATACTACAAGAATTTAGTCTGAGATTGTAAGCCCACTTGCTTCAATCTAGTTCATTGTGCTTCATGAGTGCTTGTACTACCCAAATTTCCTCTCCATTGTTCATTGCATAAGGGGAAACATGGCTTGGTATATTCTACAATCAATGAGAGAGAACTAAAGAGGAAATAACCCCCAAAAGAGAGAGCTTGGAGGCCATCTTCATCACTCCCTCAAGGTGAATCTTTCAATTTTGTGATATTTTTTCCTTTGATGTTGATACAAATAATTCAATATATTTCCTCCCTACAAGCTCGCTTAATCGTTTGCATGCTTCTTCTTTGGATTTTATACTAACGATTGGGTGTACTAGTCATGTTAAGGAATTGTGGTTTTTGTTCTTTGATTTTCATTATGCACAAGTTTTGTGAGGAGGATTATCCAATGGAATTCATCTCTACTTGTTCACATCAAAGCCATAGGACTAACCTATTGGTTGAGTGCAATTAGTCACTCTTTACAACAAATTAGACACATCAAAGGCCTTCAAATGACTCAAATAATGAAATCATTTTCTTCTTTTCCTCCAAAATCCCTCGTCACATTCATGGTAAAAATAATGTGTTTCAATCTATAGTCAAAACAAAGTCAAAATTATAATCTTTTATGGAAGAAATCTAAATAAATAAGATGTCATTCTAAAATATCATAGTGAAAAGTTTGATTTTGATTTGGTTCTCTTATTAGTATGGTGACAACTCTAATCTAAGGAAATAATAGAAATCATTTTGTTGGTATGGTATGGTGAATAATGAGCCCTTTAAATTGAACAATGATATGGGTATATATCCATGTATTTCTATAATTCTATAGAATCATGGATACATTAAAGAACAATATGATCATAATAGAGATCATTTACATTGAATTGAGTGCATGGTAGGAGATACAACCATTCCAACATAGTAGTTGGTTCTCATTTTCATGTCAAATGCCTTGGTCATGGCTTCCTTAAAGGTGGTCATTTCCCTTAAATCAACAACATTGAGATTGGAAATAGGTTGAAGAGTCATGTAGGGTTAATTGATGAATTATGTTAGGAACAATTTGATTTATTTTTTTATTTTTAAGTATTAAAGTGAATTTTAAATATTTTTAGTTTTTTATTTTTATTTAAATGCACATTGCAAGATTTATCATAACCCCAATCACCTAAATTACTAAAATTATCATTACGATCATCACAATTCCTCATAAAATACTTACATGAAGAAACACTTGATTGTTAAAAATACTCAAACCCCTGAATATATGGACTTCGCATAATCCATTGTTACTGTTATTAACTCCCTTACCTATTCTCTAGCTAGTTTCTTAGCCAAAAACTCCAACCTCCTTGTTGGTCATTCCTTTTTCTTTGTTAAGGATTGTTTTGATTTTGTTAATAAGATATAAAAGGTTCATATTGATGAGCATTACCTCTTGTAATTTTAGATAGTGTTTCCATATTCACTAAATCCTTGTCAATGATGCCATATATGTGATTATTATCTAGCCTTGTTGATATTGACACTACTGTAAGAGTTAAAGTTTGCATAAAGTCCAATTTTTATGGTTTCCAAGGTAGTTTATATGAATAAATTGAAGGCATTGCTATGGGATCTTCCCTATTCCTCAGTATTTCCAATCTATATATGGAGCATTTTGAGAAAAAAAAACATTGAGAATTATCCTTTACAATAAAATATTGGCATCAGTTTGGACTCATTGATAGGAAAGAGATCAAACAATTTCTTACCTACCTCAATAATTTGTTCAATAACCTTAAATTCACCATGAAAATTGAGAATGATCATGTAATGTTCCCTTCCTCTTGATCGAAGCAAAATATGAATTAGTAGCCTATATGACTCCCATAGGATATAGTAAGTGGGAAAAAGGGTCACAAGGATTTGTTTAGTGTCACTTGGGTGGAATATATTATATTAAAGTGACATTAAATAAAATTATCATAACTTAACCATTAAAAATTTATTTTTATTTTTTAAGTACTAATTAAAGGAGAAGTAAAGTAAGTGTTTGATTTGGCCAAAAAAGAGAAAGATCTAGAAGGCTCAGAGGAAGAATAAAAGGAGGGGTAGCCTTTCACTTTAGCATTTTGATTTGATCTCTTATTGGAGTTCTCTTGAGAGACAAGCTTTTGTTAGGGTTTTGGAAGAACCCTTCCACCCATTTTCTCTAGTTTCGGGGGTGAGATATCCACCCCAGTTGGACAACATGGAGGATCTATCCAGGATCTTTACTGGACCTTTTGTTCATAGTTTTAATTCATCTTAGAGGACAACGTTTTGTTTATAAGGTTTGATGGTGGTATTTGGAGGGTTTTCAGGGTTGTTTGAGGAGGCCAATCTATCTCTTTCCTGCGGGTCATGGAGATTTGGAGGAAATAGGTTAACTATGGGGTTAGATTTCCCTTTGTGAACACTAATAGGAGCCATTTGGAGGGTCAAATATCTTCATAATAGAACCATGAGACTTGTTGTAGTCGATAGTGAGGGTAGTGAGGGCTTGGGAAGTTGTTGGAGACATCCTGAGGGTTGGTTCCGTTCCCTAATGCAGAATCATGAGTTAATTACTAGGTCGTGAGGGTTACATATGATCTATGGTGGTATGGAGGAGGGTAAAATAGGCCATTCTTGGACTAAGGAAGCTTGATATGCCTTTAGGGAAGTCGATATTATCACAGGAAGCAGCGTGAGGTTGGAGGAAACCCTTGGAGCAGGACAACATTATCTAGGAGGCAAGACATCATCCCTTTCTGCTACTAGGAGGAGGTTGCATCATCCATTGAGGGGAAAACAACATTGTCACATGTTTTCACTTGAGTTCTTGTGTTCGTTTGTTGTAGTTTCAGTTGTTGTAGCATCCCTTAGATAGATTCATATAGTAGTTATTTCTATAGTTGTTGTCGCAACCCATAGACAACTTAGTACATTGGATATTTTTAGTTGTTTGCAGTTATTATTGCAGGGAGTAATTATGTGTATTTAGTGATACCTTTCAGCTACCTCTGCAACCTTTAAGATCTGTGTGTTTATGGATATTATGCAATAGTTGCTATAACCATTGGAGGAATTGGTAATTATGTGATTTGGGGTCATAAAGTATTATTAAATGCCATGGATATCTCTTATATTCATTGTATACTCGATTGCATATAATATGTTTGGCTAAATGCCTATAAAAATAATACATACAAACTATTTGAAAAGGTTGTCAAACCAGATTACAATCAAGGAACATATGACAACAAACCAGTTGACATAAGTGATAACACAGAACATCATAGTTTGGCACCATACATAATTAATTTCCTAGCTTATCACACTCAAGTATATTATAGTGATATCAGAGTTGGTCATGTTTCCATCCTGTGACTACATAAGGAACTAATGCCTAGAAGAAAAAGTAGAGGGAGGGGAGGACAACCCATTCCAGGGACAACGTCATCAGACGAAGGAGAAATAGGAGGAAGCATGGGAGATAACCATGATGAGATTATGCTCCAAATATTAAATAACATGGTCAAAGGATGGAATGAGGCATCCCAAAGATAGGAAGAGACAACTAGGCTTTAGCAATGGTCTCTTGAGGTGTTCACACACCTGGTGGGCCAACAAGGGAATCCATTTGGTATAGGAAAAGGTGGACCCAGTGGATAGCATAGGGGTAACAAGATACATACAGAGGGTATAAATAACCGTACCCCAGCTCAGAGCAAGATCCTAACGATCCCTAGGACCCTATTACCATAATTCTTGGCAGGGTTGCCTATAGGAGCACAAGAGTAGTTGGATCAGGAGCTTGATGTTAACTCCTCATACATGGAGTAAAAGGCATTGGATGAAAATATATGGGATAAATTGTCCTATCTAGACTTCTACGACCTCAAGTAGAGGAACAAACCTAGGTAGTGTAACAAAGCAATGCCAAAACAACAAAAAATTGATATCATGCCCAAGGTGGGTAGGTTGACTATCCCACCTTTTGAAAGGTATTCCAAGAGAACAGTTGGAGCATGGGTGCAAAATTTGGACACTTACCTCCAAAGTAACCAATGATCGAGGTAGAAGAAATTAAGTATGCCACCCTTCACTTGGAAGGAGAAGCTCATGAGTGGTGGTACCATGGACTGGTGACATTAGGGCATGCCGACATCACTTAATATGTGGAATTCACTTTGAGTTTGATGGACAAGTTTGAAAAGAATGTTGGATTACTGAGAGGGGGGTTGAATCAACAATAACGTAATTATAATCATTTTTCTTCAAATGTTATATCAATGTAGAATTATTATCCAATAATGAGCAGTAATAAATAAACAATCACACACATATACAGTACACCAGTGTTTTGCATGGAAACCCAAATCGGGAGAAAACCATGGAATTTTTTTTCTTATATGTATTGAAGAATTACATTCATTGGAAGCACCAACTTCCTTTGTTTTCCAGCTACAACTGGAAGGAGGATCCAACCCCGTAGTTTCTTAGGCTACAACCTGAGTGAAGCACCAACTCCCCAAATCTCTGGCTACAACCAGAAGGAGGCTACAACCCCCAATGTTCTCCGGCTACAACCAGAAGGTGGCTACAACCACCTGTCCTTGCCCCGTCTTGCCAGCCAGAAGTAGAAGTAGAATGATGGAACCACTGTCACACTATCACTGTGAGATATACCATTGTAAAAATGTACCAATAAATCTGAACCATGCATCAACCATGCATCAACCTATACCTCAACCTGTAATCAACCTGTAATCAACCTATACCATAAACAAGTGCATCAACCATGCACCAACCTGTAATCAACCTATACCATAAACAAGTGCATCAACCATGCACCAACCTATAATGAACCTGTACCATAAAAAAGTGCATCCAACCATGTACCAACCAATCATGTGTCAACTACTCATCAACTAGGACTCATCAATATGTGCCAACATCATCAACTATACACCTCATGTATGTGTGCCAACTCATCAACTACTTGTCTCAACCATGTACTCAACATGTACCTCAACCAAAAGCCCTCATCAATTTTATCATCCAAATCTGATTTATAGCTATGTAATAGAACTGGTGTATATGATCACATTATTGCAAACCTTCATTAACTTTAAAAACAAGAGACTATCATTTTCATCAAACTTTTCTTTAGTCTCACATGCCTAGTTTTGGATTAGTCAACAACCCTAACTTGAAGTAATCATAACTTTGAACCTGTAACGTATAAAGATCTGAAACTGACACAAAATTTTCTTTGGTGTGTTTTGTGCAATTTATCCAAGTGGCACTACTTGGAACCTCTCATAAAAGGATTTATAGAAAAAATTGCATACCTTGCTGAATTCTGTCTTATTCTAGAGAGCGACCTTGTAGAGCATGTCCCACACAAAATATTTGATGAAATGATCTGAAACTGTTACAAAACATACAAAAGCCCGTACCCTAACCAAAAAAAATTGTCTCACTAAATTGGGATCTATTATGAATAAGTTATGACATTTTTACCCAAAACACTTGATTTTGACTAGTTTCAGGACTGGCCACAAACCCTATTTTCCCTAGAGTGTAACTCCCAAAATACAATGATCCACAAGCTGAATTTGTAACCACGGATACTTCGATATGTTTTCTCACTTTCATAGAAATTTCAAGATTTTAATCATTATATAAAAAAAGTTATAGCGAAAATGGTGAGATGACCTGAAAATAACATACCTTAGAAAGCACCATCAAAAGAATTTATCCTTCCTTGCATTTCGGCCTTCTTTTCTTCACTTTCCTCCGAATTTCAGCTTAGATATAATTTGTATACCTCAGAAACCTATAGATATTCAATATGCTCAAGTGTAATTCAAATGAGAGAGCCTTGCCTCTTATTTATACTCTCCAAGTAGCTTCCTTAAAAACATCTTCTAGGTCACTTGGCCTCACTTTCCTTATTTTAGGGTTGGGTCCACTTCTAATTTCTCCATTAAAATTATTATTGAAATAATTTATTTTGTATTCACTTTGAATTATAATGCACTCAACACTTCACTTTATTATTTACCTTTTAAAATCTCCTAAACCACTTTGATTACTTTGACATTTTGTGGCTTCTACATGACATATGAGGGTCCTCCAACTTCGTAAGGCCATAACTCTCAAACCGTGAGGAGTTATGTGACGTTCTACATACCACTAGAAATGGCATGACATGTACTATCCATATAGAATAGTATTATCTAAAAATATATCATAACTCATACCATTACCCATCAAACAAACTTGGATCCATTACCCAAACCTGGGGTCTCCAACTTCTCATGGCCATAACTCTCTAACTATCAAGAGTTATGTGACATTCCAAATACCACTGGAAATGAAATGAAAATAACTATCCATCTAGGATATTTTCCCTAACAAATTCACTTTCCTTCATCTCATTATTCCACAATTAAGCATGGGTTCTCTTACTCCACAAAGCGTCTTCCCATGAGGGCTTTCACCATAAGGGGACCACTTTGGAGTTCATCCATATTTACTTCTTATCAAGCATGAAAAAACAATAATGAGTCATATTTACATCAAACACTATTGGGTCCATTACCCAAACCTTTGTGCTCCGAGGCTTTCTTCAAGGGTTGACATCAATGACAACCAACCTTAATCAACAATCTCCCCCTTTGGAATTGATGGCAACACTCTGATGCAATACTGAAATCATATCACTCATG
>JASDQU010100797.1:202355-214312 GCA_032191745.1 Picea mariana
GGGTTTTTTGAGATACCGATGGCACTTGTATTATCACAATATATTGGAATGGGCTCATCATACTCAACTTGTATATCTATCAAAGTTTGTTTCATCCAAAGAACCTGTGTACAACATGCTACTGTTGCAATATACTCTGCCTCGGTTGTAGATAGAGATATCAATGATTGTTTCTTTCTTAGCCATGATACCAAACACTCACCTAGGTAGAATGTTACTCCACTGGTGCTTCGTCGGTCATCAATACAACCTACCCAATATGCATCCATGTAGGCCATAAGTGATATATCCTTTCCTTTTCGATACCATAATCCAAACTCTTTTGTTCCTTTAAGATATCTAAAGATCCTCTTTATTGCTAATACATGTGATACCTTTGGTTCTACTTCAAATCGTGCCACCTGTCCAACTGCCTGCATTACATCTAGTTTGGATGTTGTCACATATAGTAGGGTACCAATCATTGACCTATATTGCCTCTGATCTATAGACTTTGAATCATCATCTTTGCCCAACTNATACTTGGTTTGAGAAATAAAAAATTCTTGGTTTCTTTGACATATCTGAAGGCCCAGAAAGAAGGATAGTTCTCCAAGTAAAGACATTTTAAATTCACTCTGCATGTCTTTTGCAAATTTCTGGCTTAACTTGTCATCATCACTACCAAAAATAATATCATCAACATAAACTTCAATTAATAAAATATTACCTTGACTTACCTTGATGTAGAGGTTATTGTCTGCACTTCCTTTTTTGAACCCTGCATGTTGCAGATACTTATCCAGTCTAGAGTACCATGCTCTATGAGCCTATTTTAGACCATACAATGCCTTCTTTAATTTACACACATACTCTATGTTCTATGACAATTGAAATCCTTCTGGTTGTTCAATGTAGACTTATTCTTCAAGTTCCCCATTCAGAAAATCTAATTTTACGTCCATCTGATATACTTTAACATTTTTGGAGCATGCATAAGCTAAAAGTAAACTGATTGCTTCAATTCTGGCAACTGGGGCATATGTCTCTTCAAAGTTGATTCCTTCAATCTGTGCATATCCTTTACATACCAATCTAGCTTTGTTTCTTGTAACATGTCCATCTTCATTCAATTTATTCTTGAAAACCCATTTTGTGCCGATCACATTCGTATTCTTTGGTCTTGGAACCAATTCCCAAGTATCATTTTGCTCTATTTGATCCAATTTTTCATCCATGGCCTTAGTCCAAAATTCATCCTTGCTGTCTTCCTCAAAATAGTTTGGTTCAATTGTAGATAAGAGTTCTAGGTGTGTTTGTTCTGGTGAACAGATTTTTCTTCTAGTCTCAACTTCTGCATCTTTGTTTCCAATAATCTGATCTGAAGGATGATTCTTCTGTACTCATTTGCTAGGTGTCTTTGGAAATACTTGCTGAACTTGCTCTTCTACTTCTGTCGAATTCTCTTCATCTTCATCTTCATCTTCCTCTTCTTCTTATTTTTCATATTCTTCTTCAAAAAGTTGTTCCATTGATTTGTTTTCTTCTTTCTTTGATTATGGCCTGCCTGTTTCATCAATTGTTACATTGATGCTTTCCACAACTTTGTTTAATCTTAGATTGTAACACTTGTATTCTTTCCTTGTACTTGAGTAACCAAAAATTATTCCTTTGTCCACACAAGAGTCAAACTTTCCCATTCTTCCATCTTCTCTTTTGATGTAGCATTTGCTTCCAAAAACTCTGAAGTGCTTCACATTTTCTGGTCTTCCCTTCCATAGCTCATATGGAGTTTTATCAGTGTTGTTTCTAAGAATTACTCTCTTTTGAATGTGAAATATTGTATGCACTGCCTGTGTCCAAAAAATATCTGTCAAATTTGAATCCATTATCATTGTTCGAGCCATTTCTTGTACTGTCCTATTCTTTCTTTCAACAACTCCATTCTGTTGAGGTGTCCTAGTGACGAAGAATTTCCTTTTTATTCCATGATTGCTGCAATAGTCCATAAATTCCTTTGAGGTGAATTCTCCTCCATTATCCGATCTTAAGCATTTGATTCTTGAATCCATCTCATTTTCAACCATTTCCTTGTAGATCTTGAAATTTTCAAAAGCTTCTGATTTGTTCTTGAGATAGGAAACTGTAGTCATTCTTGTATAATCATCAACTAATAACATAAAGTATCTCTCACCTTTTAAGCCTTTTGTTGTAGTTTGACGCAAACACGCCACCCATATGGGCACGTCCGCTCCCACAGGACCTTCCTCGCTCCTCGGCCCGAAGAACTCAAAGGTTCTCCTAATTCCCTATCGGGAATCTTCCTACCCACAGATTCTCTTCATCGTGCGATCCCCTTCCTTAAATTCTCGGAGGATCGGAACTCGCTACTTCGCGAGTCCAACAGTCGAGCACTACCCCTTCGGATCCCCGAGACCCGATGGTCAGTCAACTCGCTGACTTTCCCTTTTCTTCTTTCGGGATCTCGCTTCCTCGTGTCCTCGTTACTCGCGATACCAAACTTTTGGTTCTCCAACCTCCGATATCCGAGGTGCTGAAACGCGTGACCTCTCTCCCTCACGACTTCTCTTCTCACAAGGTCGAATAACTTCTACGTCGACTCTCAAGGTCTGAGGTGCCAAGACTCGCGACCTCTCTCCCTCGCGACTTCGCTTCTCACGAGGTCGAATAACTTCTACGTCGACTCTCGAGGTCTGAGGTGCCAAGACTCGCGACCTCGCTCCCTTGCGACTTTGCATTTTCCATGGCTAAGTTCTCACGCCTTTTCTCACGAGGTCCTGATGCACGATCCCACGTGCGGATCCAACGGTCCTCCCGCGATTCAGATCCAATGACTATCCACCTCCTCGCGCCTTGCGTCCTTGTGACCTTGAATACCCAAGGCTTGGGCTCTCACCCTATGAGCTCCTGAGATGCGAGGTGCCACCTGTCCACTTGCCAGCTCCTGTGGACCCACACTATCCTCGGAGTAGTCGAGATCTCACTTCTCGCAATCTCGAGCCTCTCCTTACCAAACTTAGGACACTTTTCTCATGAGGTCCCAATAGGCGATCTCGTGAACAATCCAACGGCCCTGGCCGACTTGGATGAATAGTGCTACCCCTCCTAAGCTTTGAATCCTCTCCGTACCTGCACTGTAACTACCTTGCACCTCTAGGAGATCCAACGACTTTCAGAATTTTGTGAAATCTCTTCCAAAGATTTCATCTGTCCATTCTCCCCTTGATGATTCTACGAAATAAAGAATTGTCTCTCTACAAGACCCATTTGCTCGCTTGCCAACCTGTGACGCTTTCCTCTGAATTTCAATGGCAACTTCCCTGCACCTAGCCTTTAGGGAGTTCAAAGGTCTATTCCTCCTAAGCTTCTTCCATAACTTCCACAGTCTCTTAGGAAAAAGAGATCTCTCTGCACACTCTTGCAACTTTGGCCTGGAACCTTTCACGACACAAACTTCCAGTACTCTTCTTCAATGATATCATGAGGGTTCTATACCTCCTGAGCTTTCCCACTCTGACTCTTTTAGAGGGACTTGCATGTGGTCCTCGCGGCAATCATTCAACAACTATCTAGTGTTGAATCCCTTCGACTCTGCGCAACTCTTGCAGCAACAGTCTTTTGATTTCCTTTTCTCAGATTCACAACTGAGACTTCTGCTTCAGCCTGCGCACTCCTTGCACAGCTTCAACAAACCAAAACCACTTCTGGGTGAATGAGAACAAGAGTTAAACTACTGAGCCTTCATCAATGCACTCCTTGCGAATGAATTCAACTACACACCTTGCAGGAATCTCCTGGCTTAGATAGAGAAACAATTGAGAATCATTCCATCTTTTCTTCAGACTTCAGTTTGAAACATTAAATCTCATATACAGAATCTACAAAGCAAATGCATAACAAGAAAGAAAACATTCATGAGCATAACCTCAATACACAGAGAAAACAACACAAACCATGAGCTTGAATCAAAGCTTCCTTCTATTAATTCAAATGCATGTACATGGGTATTCTTCAAGCACTATTCTCTACTTGCTCTGCTTTCTCATACTATTGTTACAATGATACAATGAGGGTGTATATATCTGTTTTCCCTCTCGAACTCTAAACTATAAAATCTAGACTTAAAAATCCTATCTACCAGCATTTACTATATTAAATGCCTCCTATCTACCAGAGGACGAGAGCTTAAAGGCTCAAGGTCCAATACAATATACAATGTGCCTTCATAAATGGCTTCATTAAAAGACTTGCGCTACAATCCCAAAGTATTTTCAAAAGTTTGGGTTTGTTTATCCAGCTGATCTCTGCTTGATGTGCTGGCTCACTTGATGAGCTGGCGATGCTCCTGCATCATACTCCTCAGCTTGAAAAATTTCATGGGCTCATATCCATGAGCTCCTGCACGGTCTGTCCATGCGTTTCAATCACTGCTTCAGTCTCCCAGCTGGCATATTCCACTTGGTGGTTCTTCCATTTGACCAGATACTCAAAGTATTGATTCCGCCTGGTCTTTTTGCTCACCCTCTTGTCAAATATACGCTCCATCTGTGGCTTCTTTGCAATCATCATTTGCTTCTGCCACTGGATTTCTGGCTGTTCATCACTTCCAGCTTCTGCTTCCTCAGCCTTATATGGACATAATTCTGAAACATTGAATGTGGGAGATATTCCGATCTCACCTGGCAACTCAATTTCATAAGAGTTTTCTCCCAATTTCTTTAGGACTCTACATGGCCCAATTTTCTTCATTTTTAGCTTGTTATATGTTCTTCTTGGGAACCTTTCCTTCCTCAGATGTGCCAAAACTAGATTGCCAACTTCAAACTGAAGTTGTCTCCGATGCTGATCTTCTCTGCGCTTATATTCCTAGTTTGATTCCAGCAATCGCTCCTTCACCCTGCTGTGAAGTTCTTTCATTGCCTCTGCGAATTCTTCAGCGCTTGTGCTCTTGGTTATTATCTGCTCTGAGTCCCTCAGTTCAAATACTCCTCTCGGCTGCCTTCCATATACAATTTCAAATGGACTTTTGTCTGTGCTCCTGTTCACCGAATCGTTGTACGCAAACTCTGCCTGTGGCAACACATTGTCCCAACTGTTGTGGTGCTCTGTCACCAAGATTCTTAATAAATATCCCAGACTTCTATTTACCACTTCTGTTTGTCCATCCGTATGAGGATGATAGGCAGAACTAAACATCAAGTTAGTTCCCATCTTCTTCCAGAGTGTCCTCCAAAAATGTCCAATGAATTTTGTATCCCTGTCTGATACTATGCTTCTGGGTAAACCATGAAGTCTAACGATCTCCTTGAAAAACAAATTGGCGATATGAGTCGCATCGTTGGTCTTCTGGCATGGAATAAATTGTGCTATTTTAGAAAACCTGTCAACCACCACAAAGATCGAATCATGTCCTCTTGGCGTCCTCGGTAATCCTAGTACGAAATCCATGCTAATTTCATCCCATGGCCTCTCGGGTATGGGTAATGATTGATAGAATCCCACATTCTGCATCCTGCCCTTTGAATGCTAGCAAATTCTACATTTGTTAAAAAAATTCTTAACTTTTGACTACATCCCTGGCCAAAAGTATGCTTCTCTCATCTTTGCAAATGTCTTGTCATGGCCAAAATGCCCTGCCAATCCACCACTGTTCTTTTCTTTTAGCAGATTCTCCCTCATGGAGCAATTTGGAATACGCAGTTGGTTTCCTTTGAACAAAAATCCACTTTGGATCATGTAATCCATCCATGGGCTTCTATCTCTAAGAACTGGATTCTCAGCTGCTTCATATGCCTCTGCAAAATCTGCATCACCTGCATACATGTCCCTAATATTTTCAAAACCCAATGTTTTGACTCGGAACTCCTACAGCAACAAACACTTCCTGCTCAAAGAAGCAACCACTTTGTTAGCAGTACCTTAAATGTGTTTAATTACAAATGTAAAATTCTGCATATACTCTACCCATTTAGCATGTTTCTGGTTCAACTTCTCCTGTTGAGTCACAAGCTGTAATGCATGATTATCACTATACAAAAAAAATTCTTTTGGGATCAAGTAATGCCTCCACTTCTTCAATGCCTATATGATTGCATAAAATTCTTTATCATACGTGGAGTACTTTACTTTTGCCTCATCCAGCTTCTCGCTGAAATATGCAATTGGTCTGTCCTCCTGACTCAAGACCGCTCCTATGGCAAAGCCACTTGCATCACATTTTACTTGAAACACCTTCGTAAAATACGGCAACACCAAAACCGATTGTTCTGTGATCTTCCACTTCAATAGATTGAAGCTCTTCTCTTCCTCTTCAGTCCAATGAAAAGATTTATGTCTTTTCTTGATAGTATCCATCATTGCTGCGCTAATTCCACTGAAATTCCTGATGAATTTTCGGTAGAAACTAGCCAGTCCATGAAAACTTCTCACCTCGAAAATATTTCTCGGTGATGGCCAATTCTTAATCACATCTACCTTGTCCGGATCCATCTTCAACTCATTCGCTAAAATAACAAAGCCCAAGTAAATGAGTTCTGTCTTCATAAATGAGGACTTCTTCATATTAATCAACAACTTCTCCTGCTGAAGTTTTCTCATCACAATGGCCAAATGCTTCAGATGTTCAGCCTCTGATTTACTGTAAATCAGTATGTCATCCAGGTACACAATGACGAACTTCCCGATGAATTCCTTCAGGACTTCATTCATCAGCCTCATGAATGTGCTGGGTGCATTTTTCAAACCAAACAGCATGACCAACCATTCATACAAACCTCTGTTTGTCTTGAATGTTGTCTTCCATTCATCACCTTCCCTCATGCGAATCTGATGATACCCGCTCTTCAAATCTATCTTTGAAAAATACTTTTCCCCACTCAGGCAATCCATCAGATCATCCATTCTCGGCAGTGGAAACCTGTACTTGATGGTTATCTTGTTGATCACTCTTGAATCGGTGCACATTCTCCATCCTCCATCTTTCTTTGGACTTAGTACCATTGGAACGACACATGGACTCAAGCTTTCCCTGACCAGTCCTTTATCCAACAGTTCCTACACCTGCCTTTTAACTTCTTCGTTCTCCTGTGGCATCAACCTGTACGCAGCTTTGTTTGGAAAACTGGCTCCTAGTATGAGGTCTATATGATGACTCACACTTCTTACCGGTGGTAACGAATGAGGTAATTCATCTACCACAATATCAGCAAACTCTTCCAGCAGTTCCTGAATTTCTTCCGACAAATCATCCACTCTTGTGCTGGTCAAAACAACTCTTGGTTTTCTGACCACAAAGAATTGTGGATCTTCCTTTTTCTTTACTTCCGCCAGAAGTTCCTTCCCACTCATGAGAAGTACAACATTCCTCGTTTCTGGTTTTACCTCTTCATCTTTAATTAGAAGTAACATATGTGTTCTCCCATTCTTCTCCAAAGTATACGTATTCATTTTCCCATCATGAACTACGTTCCTGTCATATTGCCATGGTCTGCCTAGCAATAAATGACATACATCCATAGGAATAACATCATAGAGAATTTTATCATTATATCCTCCTATCTTGATGTCAACTAAGCACTGTTTAGTGACACTTACCTGATGTCCCTTCTGTAGCCATGAAACTTTATATGGACTCGGGTGATTAGTTGTCTCCAACTCTAGTTTCTCCACCATCTCGGTTGAAACAAGATTATCTGTGCTTCCACTGTCCACAATAACCTTGCACTTCCTGTCTTTGGTTTTGCATGTGGTTCTGAACAGTCTATTTCTTTGTGTTGTGTCATCCACCTCCTTCTCGGGTGTTAAGAGAACCTTACGCATCATTAGCGACCTTTCGTCTTCTGCATCTTCTTCCTCAGCATTTCACCTCTGCGTTTTGGCGATGTGAGCTTCTCCTCCATATTTTTTTCTATCTAGATAGTCAACTGCTTTATGTCCATTCTTTCCAGACGTGAAGCATGCGATGATTCCACCTCGGCCTCTACCTCTACCTCTGGTACGAGGAAATCTGTTATTATCAGCGTATCCTCCACTCTGTTCTATCTCCTACCTTCGTTGTTCAGCGTGTTGACCTCTCTGTGAACTTCCACCTCTTTCCAATCTAGTCTGAGGCTTCTTCCAGTTGTCCTTAGATTTCTGGAACCTATCTTGAGCAACTGACTTACCTTTGGGCTGGCTCCTACCTCGGCCTCGCTGTCTGGGATTACGGCTTAGCTTTTCTTCAGCTTTCAACACCATCTAATACGCATCCTCCACTGTTTTAATGGTTGTCATACTCATCTCATCCTGGATATCATATCTCAATCCATTCATATACCTGGAAAATTTTTCATCATCACTCTCTCGATGACCTGCTCTGATATTGAGCTTGTAAAATTCCTCAGTATACTCCTTCACTGTCATCAACTTCTGTCTCAGGTTCTGCATCCTCCTGAATAGTGTGATTTGATAATCCCTTGGGATGAATTTTTCCTTCATCTTTGCAATCATTCGATCCTAGCTTTTGATCTTTTGCTTGCCTTTGGAACGTCTGTCTGCTTGAAGCTCATCCCACCATAATGCTGCATGTCCCTTTAATTTCATGACAGCATGCCTAACCTTCATATCCTCTTCGATATCCTCATAATCAAAGTAGGTGTCAAGAGCTCTAATCTAATCCAGAATCTCTTCTACGTCTAGACTTCCTTCATAGATCGAAATGTCCATCTTTGTCTTTGAACTCATCCAGGCGATAGCTTTAATTAATCACTCATTTGCTGCATCTTCGATTGCAACTTCTCCTTGTTGTTCGGCTTCAACTTCACCTTCAGAGTCACTTAGATCTCCAGCACTGGCTGTCTGTCTCTGCGCTACTTCCATATCTTCTAATCTCGCTCGGAGATCACATATCTGCCTTTCCATCTCTAGCACCTATGCTTGCCTTCCTCTGCCTCTCTGGTTTCCCCCATCCTCTGGATCGGGTGATTATCTTTCTCTCCTCGATGGCATGGTGAAATTTTCTCTTCTTCTCTGATACCACACTGACGTGTATCAGAGTGCTTCTTCTCTTCTTCTTTCCCCTTGACTAAAATATATAGACAAGATATCCGCTCTGATACCACTCTGGCGCGTATTAGAGTGTTTCTTTCTTCCGCTTTCTCCCTCTGCCTAAAGTATACAAACAAAGATCTTTCTCTGATACCACTCTGACGCAAACGTGCCACCCAGATGGGCACGTCTGCTCCCACAGGACCTTCCTTGCTCCTTGGCCCGAAGAACTCAAAATTCCCTATCGGGAATCTTCCTACCCACAGATTCTCTTTGTCACGCGATCCCCTTCCTTAACTTCTCGGAGGATTAGAACTCGCTACTTCGCGAGTCCAACAGTCGAGCACTACCCCCTTGGATCCCCGAGACCCGATGGTCAGTCAAATCGCTAACTTTCCCTTTTCTTCTTTCGAGATCTCGCTTCCTCGCGTCCTCGCTACTCGCGATACAAAAATTTTGGTTCTCCAACCTCTGATATCTGAGGTGCCGAAACTCGCGACCTCTCTCCCTCGCGACTTCGCTTCTCATGAGGTCGAATAACTTCTACATCGACTCTCGAGGTCTGAGGTGCCAAGACTCATGACCTCACTCCCTCGCGACTTCGCATTTTCCATGGCCAAGTTCTCGTGCCTTTTCTCACGAGGTCCTGATGCACGATCCCACATGTGGATCCAATGGTCCTCCTGCGATTCGGATCCAACGGCTATCCAACTCCTCGCGCCTCACGTCCTTGTGACCTTAAATACCCAAGGCTTGGGCTCTCACCCTACGAGCTCCTGAGATGCGAAGTGCCACCTGTCCACTTGCCAGCTCTTGTGGACCCACACTATCCTCAGAGTAGTTGAGATCTCGCTTCTCGTAATCTCGAGCCTCTCCTTACCAAACTTAGGACACTTTTCTCACGAGGTCCCGATAGGAGATCTCGTGAACAATTTAACAGTCCTGGCTGACTTGGATCAACAGTGCTGCCCCTCCTGAGCTTTGAATCCTCTCCGTACTTGTGCTGTAACTACCTTGCACCTCTGGGAGATCCAACGGCTTTCAGAATTTCACAAAATCTCTTCCAAAGATTTCATCTGTCCGTTCTCCCCTTGAGGATTCTGCGAAATAAAGAAGTGTCTCTCTATGAGACCCGTTTGCTCGCTCACCAACCTGCGACACTTTCCTCCAACTTTCAATGGAAACTTCCCTGCACTTACCCTTTAGGGAGTTCAAAGGTCTATTTGTCCTGAGATTCTTCCACAACTTCCACAGTCTCTTAGGAAAAAGAGATCTCTTTGCACACTCTTGCAACTCTGGCCTAGAACCTTTCACGACGCAAACTTCCAGTACTCTCATTCAATGATATCACGAGGGTTCTATACCTCCTGAGCTTTCCCACTCTGACTCTTTCAAAGGGAATTGCATGCGCTCCTCGCGGAAATCATTCAACAACTCTCCAGTGTTGAATCCCTTCGACTCTGCGCAACTCTTGCAGCGGCAATCTTTTGATTTCCTTTGCTCAGATTCACAACTGAGACTTCTGCTTCAGCCTGTGCACTCCTTTCACGGCTTCAACAAACCAAAACCACTTCTGGGTGAATGAGAACAAGAGTTAAACTACTGAGCCTTCATCAACACACTCCTTGTGGATGAATTCAACTGCACACCTTGCAGGATTCTCCTGGCTCAGATAGAGAAACAAGTGAGACTCATTCCATCTTTTCTTCAGACTTCGGTTTGAAACATGAAATCTCATATACAGCATCTACAAATAAAATGCATAACAAGAAAGCAAACATTCATGAGCATAACCTCAATACATAGAGAAAACAACACAAACCATGAGCTTGAATTAAAGCTTCCTTCTATTAATTCAAATGCCTGTACATGGGTGTTCTTCAAGCAGTATTCTTTGCTTTCTCTGCTTGCTCATACTATTGTTACAATGATACAATGAGGGTGTCTATATCTGTTTTCCCTCTCGAACTCTAAACTATCAAATCTAGACTTAAAAATCCTATCTACGAGCATTTACTAGATTAAATGCCTCCTATCTACCAGAGGACGAGAGCTTAAAGGCTCAAGGTCCAATACAATATACAATGCGCCTTCATAAATTGCTTCATTAAAAGACTTGCGCTACAATCCCAAAGTATTTTCAAAAGTTTGGGTTTGTTTATCCAGCTGATCTCCACTTGATGTGCTGGCTCGCTTGATGAGATGGTGATGCTCCTACATCATAGTTGGTCCAACTAGATCAGTATGCACAATTTCCAGTGGTTTTGTTGTTGAATATTCCTTTGATTTGAACATGGTATTTGTTTTCTTTCCTTCTTGGCAATGTTTGCATAAAGTGTTGGTTGGTTTCGTGATCTGGGGCATTTCTCTGACTACTTCTCTTTTGTTGACTTTGACAAGGTTATCAAAATGCATGTGACCCATTCTTTTGTTCCATATCCAACCTTCATCTTCCTTTCCTAGACAACACTTTTCATTTCCAATTTCATTGAACACATATATGTTGCTTGAAGTTCTTGCAGTTGTAGCGACCAATTTCCCTGAACCTTCTTTTCTTATCGCAAACTTTTGTGAATCGAAAGTAACTTTATGACCTTGGCCAGACATTTGAATCATAGTTAAAAGATTATGTTTCATATCTTCTACTAGTAGAACATTTTATTCCTTTTCATTCTTGTTCCGAATCCGGACTGTGCCTTTTCCAATGATTTTGGATGAATCATCATTTCCAAAGGAGACTGATCCATCTCTTTCCTCTCGTAATGTAAGAAACTTGTCTCTATCACATGTCATGTGTTTTGAACATCCATTGTCAACATACAAACCACGTTTCTTCTATTTATCTTGTAGAGCAACTGTGCATTCTTCATTGCTATATTGATCTTGCTTTCTTATCCATGTCATTTTCTGAGATTCTTGTTTGTGACTCTATT
>JASDQU010100797.1:214438-270522 GCA_032191745.1 Picea mariana
GTTCTTACCTCTGCAATTTACATCTTTATGTCCAAAATTATTACAAGCATAACATAAACCAAAAAATATAGTTTATTACCTGGTAGTTGAAAATCTTATGAAAGGAGGTTCTCTTATGAATTCTTCTTTTTCTTGAGGCATGTCTATCTGTTGTTGATTCTGAAATCTGAATCTTCTTGGTGGAGGAGTGTCCCTGTAATCTTCCTTGTATATCTTTTTATCCCCTTTGATTGTTTCTGCATAACTTTTTGGATTTGTTTCTTGCTCTGTTGTTTTGGAGCTTGATCTCTTTTATGTTTGATTATATCCAAGTCCGAACTTGTCAAGATAAGATTTTCAACTACTAATAATGTCATCCAGAAATTTTGAGTTATTCTGCATATTTTTCTTTTGAATATCCTTTCTTAGTGTGACACTCTCTGCTTCCAGGTTTCCAATGATCACGTCCTTTCCTTCTAGTTGTTCTTTTAGCTCTTCTTCAATTATTTTATCTTCTTCTATTTGAACCTTCAATTTTGTAATCATTTGTTCTAGTTCTTGAGTGTTTTTTTTCTTATCTAGTTCTGCTTGTAGTTTCTTGTTTTTCTTCTTTTCTCTTCTGATAACTTCTATGGCACTCATTAATTCTTCTCGGAAGTCAACTTTTGCCTCTTCAATTTCTTCTTCATATTCTTCTTCATATTCTTCTTTGGAGTCTTCTTTATCAGAGTCTTCTACTTCCATGAATAGAACTCTCCCTGTTTCATTGTCACTGACTTCATCTTCATCTGATAATGAGATGTCTTCTTTGGTGAAAAAGTTTTTCTTGAAAACTTTCTTTGTGGTTCTTTTACCTTTATATGTTTGTCTGCCTTTTGAGTAACCTTCATCATTTCTCTTTTTCTTATGAGGACATTTGTTATCAAAATGACCAATACCATCACAATTAAAACAAATTAAAGGAAGCTTACCTCTGTACCTATCGTTGGTTCCCTTAATCAGTATTTTGATGAATTTGGCCACTTCTTCATCATCTTCCAAGATGTTGTTGCTACTGCTATATTCTTCTTGTTCCTTTTTCTTTTTCTTTGATCTTTTGGATGCTTTGAAGGCTGCTTCTTTTACATATGGATTTTCCTGTTCAATTCTTATCTCATATGCTGTGAAGATTCCATGCAGTTCGTCCATGCTTATTGAGTTTAGATCCAATCTTTCTTCTAGTGCTGATATCTTAGGGTTGAATCTCATAGGAAGAGATCTTAGTACCTTTTGAAAAATTATAGATTCTTTCATTTCTTCTCCCAATCCTATGATTGCATTCACTGTTTCATCGACTTGTAAGAAGTAGGCTGCGATATCTTCATCTTCCTTCATTTTTAGTTTTTCGAACTGACCTCTATAAATTTGAAGCTTTGTTGTTTTGACTTTTGACTCTACTTCTTAAACATTTCGAATCTTGTCCCAAATCTCTTTAGCAGATTTACAATGTGAAGCTTTGGTGAATACTGTATCACTGAGACCATTCAAAAGTGCATTTATGGCTTTGGAATTATTCTCACCAAGTTTCACTGCTTTGTCATTTGTTGGTGGAACTATTGGTGTTGTGTATCCATATACAATTGATTGGAAAACTTGAAATCCCTATGCCTGTATATATGCCTTCATCCTTATGCTCCAAAAAGCATACTTCTGTCCATCAAACTGTGGTATTCCATTTTTATATGAGTTGGTACTCTCCATGATCTACCTTTCAGTGGTTAAACTGATTTCTGAAGGAACCTTCTATGATACCAATTGTTGGATTATTGAGGGGGGGGTGAATCAGTAATAACGTAATTATAATCATTTTTCTTCAAATGTTATATCAATGTAGAATTATTATCCAATAATGAGCAGTAATAAATAAACAATCACACACATATACAGTACACCATTGTTTTATGTGGAAACCCAAATCGGGAGAAAACCATAGAATGCATTTTATTATATGTCTTGAAGAATTAAATTCATTGGAAACACCAACTTCCTTTGTTTTCCATCTGCAACTCGAAGGAGGCTCAAACCCCCTAGTGTCTCAGGCTACAACCCGAGGGAAGCTCCAACTCCCCAAATCTCTGGCTACAACCAGAAGAAGGCTGCAACCCCCAATGTTCTCCAGCTACAACTAGAAGGTGGCTGCAACCACCTGTCCTTGCCCTATCCTGCCACCCTGAAGTAGAAGTAGAATGATGGAACCACTATCACACTATCACTATGAGATATATTGTTGTAAAATTATACCAATAAATCTGAACCATGCATCAACCATGAATCAACCTGTTCCTCAACCTTTAATCAACCTATAATCAACATGTACCATAAACAAGTGCATCAACCATGCACCAACCTGTAATCAACATGTACCATAAACAAGTGCATCAACCATGCACCAACCTATAATCAACCTGTACCATAAACAAGTGCATCTAACCATGTACCAACCAATCATGTGTCAACTACTCATCAATATGTACCAACATCATCAACTATACACCTCATGTATGTGCGCCAACTCATCAACTACTTGTCTCAACCATGTACTCAACATGTACCTCAACCAAAAGCCCTCATTAATTTCATCATCCAAATCTGATTTGTACCTATGTAATAGACCTGGTGTATATGATCACATTCCTACAAACCTTCCTGAACTTTAAAAATAAGAGACTATCATTTTCATCCAACTTTTCTTTAGTCTCACATGTCTAGTTTTGAATTAGTCAACAACCCTAACTTGAAGTAATCATAACTTTGAACCTGTAATGTATAAAGATATGAAACTGATACACAATGTTCTTCAGTGTGTTTTATGCAATTACTCCAACTGGCACTACTTGGAATCTCTCATAAAAGGAGTTATAGCAAAAATGGCATACCTTGCTAAATTTTGTCTTATTCTAGAGAGCGACATTGTATAGTGTGCCCTGAACCAAATATTTGATGAAATGATATGAAATAGTTACACAAAATACTAAAGAATTTACCATAACGAACACATTTTGTCTCACTAAATTTGGATCTCTTATGAAGAAGTTATGACGTTTTTACCCAAAACACCTGATTTTGACTAGTTTCAGGACTGGCCACAAACCCTATTTTCCACAAAGTGTAACTCCAAAAATACAATGACCCACAAGATGAATTTTTAACCACAGATACTTGGATATATGTTATCACTTTCATAGAAATTTCAGGATCTGAATCATTATATAAAAAACGTTATAGCGAAAATGGTGAGATGACCTGAAAATAACATACCTTAGAAAGCACCATCAAAAGAATTTATCCTTCCTTGCATTTCGGCCTTCTTTTCTTCACTTTCCTCATAAATTCGGCTTAGATATCATTTGTATACCTCATAAACCTATAGATATTCAATATTCCCAAGTTTAATTCAAATGAGAGAGCCTTGCCTCTTATTTATACTCTCCAAGTAGCTTCCTTAAAAACATCTTCTAGGTGACTTGGCCCCACTTTCCTTATTTTAGGGTTGGGTCCACTTCTAATTTCTCCATTAAAATTATTATTGAAATAATTTATTTTGTATTCACTTTGAATTATAATACACTCATCACTTCATTTTATTATTTACCTTTTAAAATCTCCTAAACCACTTTGATTATTTTGACCTTTTCTGGCTTCTAGATGACATATGAGGGTCCTCCAACTTCGTAAGGCCATAACTCTCAAACCATGAGGAGTTATGTGACATTCTACATACCACCAAAAATGGCATGACATGTACTATCCATATAGAATAGTATTATCTAGAAATATATCATAACTCATACCGTTACCCATCAAACAAACTTGGGTCCATTACCCAAACCTAGGGTCTCCAACTTCTCATGGACATAACTCTCTAACCATGAGGAATTATGTGACGTTCCACATACTACCGAAAATGACATGACAAGAACTATCCATATAGGATATTTTTCCTGACAAATTCACTTTCCTTCATCTGATTATTCCATAATTAAGCATGGGTTCTCTTACTCCACAAAGCGTCTTCCCGTGATGGATTTCACCATAAGGAGACCACTTTAGAGTTCATCCATATTTACTTCTTATCAACCATGAAAAAAAAATAATGATTCATATTTACATCAAACACTATTGGGTCCATTACCCAAACCTTTTTTCTACAGGTCTTTCTTCAAGGGTTGACATCAATGACAACCAACCTTAATCAACAGGATCCTAAGGTACACTTTAGGGAGTTGGCACAATTAAGACAAACAGGTACACCATATGCATACATCACAAATTTTTAGAGGATGCTGGTCATGGTGATATATATTTCTCAGTAATAGTTGGTGATGTTATTCAAAAAGGGTCTGTTTGAGCCCCTGAGAGTATGGGTGAAGGTATTTAGGCCAACCATATTTCAGGATGCCATCATGAGAACCCGAGACATGAGGGACACAGTCTCCAAGCAGGTGCCAACAAAACCCTATATTCCTCAAAGGGGTAAGGAGACGAAGTTACCCAAAAAACCATGGACATGGAACTATAAGATGGATGAAGAGACTCAGAGAGAGATAAGGAGAAATAAAAAAAAATTAGTTGCAAATAACCATGGGAGTTGAGTCACCGATGCATGGGAAAAGGGAAAGTACACTACATAGAGGTACTTTTCGAGGAGGAGGAGGATGGTGAGGATGAGTTATTTCATTCATAGGATAGAAGACAAAGCAGTGGTGAGGCAGATCCATCACACTCTAAGGTTACATCGCAAACACAGTTGTAGGAAGGGGTCAATAAAATGACCATTTCCACACTCTCAATAGTTCCCAAGTGTTACATCTTCAAGATCAAATGAATTTTACAGGGGTAGAGAGTTACAATACTAATTGATGGTGGGGCCACCTACAACTTCATTGATGCAACACTTGTAACCAGAATACACGTCCATGTAGAGTATTTTGAGGGTTTTGATATGTTATTTGAAAATGGGTACAACATGGCATGTACTCATAGGATTAGGGGATTATATGTGACATTGGGAAACTACACGTTGACCAATGAATTTTATGTTATAGAATTGGAAGACACCCATGTCGTATTACGTGTCCAGTAGTTGTACTCAATGGGGGATATCCACATGAACTATCTAGACATGAGTATGGAGTTCAAGGACAAAGAAGGCCAATGAATTATATTGAGAGGTATGTCGACAGGAGTCCCCGAGATCCTATCAAGCAAACACATGGAGGTTATTTTTAGACAGAAGGATGTGGATTGCATAGTAGAGTGTTTAATAACCATGGATAATCCATCATGAGATTGTTATCACTACCATGTGGAAATACAAGCATTTCTTGGGAAGAATGATAGAGTGTTTATACCATTACCAGTAGGGAGACCACCTAAGAGGGGATTTGAGCATGTCATTGAGTTAGAGGGAGTGAATCTCATGATCACCACACCATACAAACATCCAAAGAAGTTTAAGGATGAGACAGAGAAGGCCATAAAGGAGTTGTTGGAGATAGGGAACATTAGGCCTATTTTTAGTCCCTTTTCTTCTTCAGTGGTATTAGTGAAGAAGACAGATGGAACAATGAGGACGTGCATCAACTATAGGGCATTGAACAAGAAGACCATCAAGAACCGATAACTGATACCCAATATTGACAAGTTGATAGATGAGTTACATGGGGTGGTGTACTTCTCAAATATTGATCTTTGTTTGGGGTACCATCAGATTCAGGTCAGAGAGGAGGACATCCACAAAACAACATTCAGATGTCACTATGGGCACTATGATTTTTTGGTCATGCCCTTTAGGGAGACTAATGCACCATCTACCTTCCAGTCATGTATGAACCCTATCTTCAACAAGTAGTTCAGGAAGTTATTACTAGTTTTATTCGATGATATTTCAATCTACAACAAGACATGCAAGGATCATCTCAGACATGTTGATGAGATTATTATCATCATGGGGGAGCAATAACTGTTTTCCAAGGAGGCAATCTGTGAGTTCGGCTTGACAATGATTCTTTAACTAGGACATGTGATCAAACATAAGGGAGTGCAAGTACATAAGGAGAAGATACAAAAAATATTAGATTGGCCCACACCTAGGTCACTGTCAGAGTTGCAGGGGTTATTTGGGATATTCAACTATTATAGGCACTTTATGAAAGTATTTTCACAACTTGGTGCACCATTGACGAATCCAACCAAGAAATGGGAATTTAGATGGTCAGGGGAGGCACATGAAGCATTTGATATAATGAAGAAGGTAATGAGCACTTCCATAGTGCTAGCACTTCTATATTTATCTTAACCATTTTTTTTGGAGTGTGATGCATTCCAAGAAGGGATAGGAATGGCGTTGATGTAGAATCGAAATACCATATATTTTGAGAGTAGGAAGTTGAGGGAGCCAGAAAGGATCTACTCCATCTATGATAAGGAGATGTTTTCCATCATGCATGAATTGGCCAAATTTAGACAATACCTAGTGGTAGGACACTTTGTGGTGAGGACCAACCATAATAGCCTGAGGTATTTATTAGAGAACAGAGACTTGAGTGAGAGGTAGTAGTAATGGGTGAGTAAGTTACATGCATATGAATTTGATATCAAGTATGTAAAGGGAAAGAAGAATGTTGTTATAGATGCCCTTTCCAAGAGACCTGCAACCTTCTCCATGACAGAGATCTTAGCGGACTATAAGTCCATTCTCTTGGTGGAATACTCCAAGAATAACTTCACATGTAAGTTGATGGAGGGTATTATTCAGGATAACAAGTACAAGTTAATGGATGACATCATATATTAAAATACATGATATATCATGTCCCTGAGTCCTCACTCAAGGATAAGATTTTGAGGGTGGTACATGACAGACCACTAGCAGGGCACCCAAAATATCTAAATACCTACAAGCAGGTGAGGGAGACATTTTATTGGAAGGGTCTCAAGGAGGACGTGCTTCAATATGTTAGAGAGTGCATGACTTGTCAACAGAAAAAATCAAAGCTTACATATCATGTAGAGTTTCTTCAACCATTGTCAATTCCTGAGGAGAAATGGGAAAGCATTTCCATGGATTTCATTATAGGATTGTTCAAGGTACAAGGTAGGGACTATAACTACGTGGTGGAGGATAGGTCGAAAAAATATGCACATTTCTTTTCCATTCCTTCATAGTATAGTGCATCTCAATTTGTGGACATATTCTTTAGGGAGGTGTTCATACTTCGTGGTCTTCCGAGATACATAGTTAATGACTGTGAGTGCAAGGTTTTTCAACACATTTTGGCAAGAGCTATTCAGGTTATCAGAAATCAAGTTGACATCTAATACTAGCTATCACCCTCATACAGATGGACATATCAAGATTGTGATGAAAGTGGATCAAGGGATACCTATGAAACTATGTGCCAGGATAACAGAGGGCATGGATTAAGTGTTTGCACCTTGGATAGTATTTCTATAATACCACTTAACACATGTCCATAGGGATGATTCCTTTAAGGAATTGTATATCTATGATTTCTCATCATTCATAGATCTGAAATTTAGGGGGAGAAGGGCCTCCAAGTCCAAATATTGGTTGCAGGAGAGTCGAGACATCTTGAGAGTCTTGAAGGAAAAATTGCAACTCGGTCATAATTAGAAGAAAATGTATGAAGAAAGGAACATGGTGGAGTGTAGCTTTGAGGTTATGGATTCGGTCTTTCTCAAGTTGCAACCCTCAAAATAGTGTTTCTTGAAGAAGAATGGTGTATAAAAACTAAAGCATCGCTTCTATGGACCATACAAGGTTATTATAAGAGTAAGAGACGTGGAAATATATGAGTTGTAGTTTCTTGAGGGTATCAGGATCCACAACGTCTTCCATGTGTCTTACCTCAAGAGGGAATTAGGACAACAAGTCACCCCTTTGGTATATATTCCTTCACTCGATAAGGAAGGGTGGTTGGTTCTAACCCTAGAGAGGATTATTTATATTAGAGATAGGACGCCAAGGAGCATAATCATTGGAGAGTACCTGATCATGTGGAGAGGGTTTCCTACTGAGGATGCCACCTAGGAGAGAAAGAAAATTTTGCAACATCGTGATTTGGAGTTGCTTGGGGACAAGCAATCTCAGGAAGGGAGGACCGTAATTTCCCCTTCTTCTTGATCAAAGTGGAAGATGACTAAGTATCCTATACAACTCCTATAGGCTATAGACAGCAGGAAAAAGGGAGTCATGGGTACTTTTTTAGTGTCACTTGGGTGGAAGATATTATATTAAAGTGACATTAAATAGAATTATTAATCACTTAAGCATTACAATTTTTTTTTTAATGTTTAAGTAATAATTAAAGGAGAAATAAGGCAAGGGTTTGATTTGGTCAAAAAAGGGAAAGATTTAGAAGGATCAAAGGAAGAATAAAAGGAGGGTTAGCCTCTCACTTTAGCATTATAATTTGATCTCTTATTGGAGTGCTATTGAAATCTAAGTTTTCATTAGGATTTTGGAAAAACCCTTCCACCCCTTTTCTCTAGTTGCAGTGGTGAGATATCCACCATAGATGGACAACCAGGAGGATCTATCCAAAATATTCAATGGATCTTTAGTTTGTGGTCTAAATTCAACTTAGAGTACATCGTTTTTCTTAGAAGGTTTGTTGGTGGTGATTTGAGGTTTTGTAGGGATGTTTGAGGAAGTTGATCTATCTCTTTTTTGCAGGCCATGGATATTTTGAGGAGATAGTTTAACCATGGGGTTTGATTTCCCTTTGTGAGGACTGATAGGAGCCATTTGGAGGTTCAAATATCTTCATAACAGAATCGTGAGACTTGTTGTGGTAGTTTGTGAGGGTAGTGAGGGATTGGGAAGCTATTGGAGGTATTATAAGGGTTGAATCCATCCCCTTATGTAGAATCATGAGTCAATTAGAAAGTTGTGAGGGTTATATATGATTTGTGGGGGTCTGGAGGAGGGGTCGAGAGGATATTCTTCGACTAAGGAGGCTCAAAATTCCTTTGGGGAGGTTGATMTTATCACAGGAAGTAGCATGAGGTTGGAGGAAACCCTTGGAGCATGACAACATTGTTTAGGAGGTAGGACATGAGCCCTTTCTATTGCTAGGAGGTCGCATCWTCCATTGAAGGGACAACAACATTGTCATAGTTTTTCACTTGAGTTCTCATGTTAGGTTGTTGTAGTTGCAGTTGTTGTAGTAGCCCATAGATAGACTCATACAATAGTTATTTCAGTAGTTTCTATCACAACCCATAGACAAATTATTCCATTGGATATTTTTAGTTGTTTGCAACTACTCTTGCAGCCAACAATTCTATGTATTTAGTTATACCTTGTAGCTGCCACTGCAACCTTGAATATCTATGTGTTTAAGTATATTATGCAATTTTTGTTACATCCATTGGAGGAATTGGTAATGTTTTGATTTGGGGTTACAAACTATAATTAAATGCCATGGCTATCTCTTATATTCATTGTATACTTGAGAGCATATAACATGTTTGAATAAATGCGTATAAATAGAATGCATAAATTTGATAAGGTTTCCAAACCAAATTACTATAAAGGAACATATGACAACAAAGTAGTTGACAAAATTTCTAACCAAGAATATCAGAGTTTTGCACCATAATGCAATAATTTCCTAGCGTATCACACTCTGGGATATTACATATCTTTCCTTGCATTTTCTTGATGTCATAGTCACAGTTATCTCACAAATTGTAGGTTGGTCAGAGCCCAACCCAATCCACAACATGGTGAGACCTATGGGAGAGTATACCCACTTCCACCTTAGATAGACCCTCACCTTGATTTAGTGAAGCATAAATCCTATGCAAGGGGGGAGTCTTGGGTGAACCTTGGGGGATAGAAATGGAAAGTGAGGTGATGAAGGAAGAATACCCTATAGGTCAAGTTGTGGATATATGGAAGGCTTGGGATGAGGGAAGGTTTCCAAGAACCAGTGTACCTACAGAAGATTGATGTACCTTCCTGAGACACAAGAATAGACAAGTATAGAAGACAATATATCCAATGGAAAATAAACTGAATATTATTTTCCTATATATAATAAATAAACAATGATATAATTCAGCAATGAAGTGATAATCAAAGTTTCTAAATAATCACTAAAAGTCTAGTTAAAGATGCAAGAGATGAGCTAGCAATGACTAGTATAACTCAAGTGAGATAAGACAAGACTTTAGCAACAATGTCGGATTGTTCAAAGATGTTATTGAAGAGATATTAAAACACGCTTATGGCTGTTGAAAAACATTTCTAGAATAGAAAATTCCAACCACCGAAAATTGCAAGAAAACCACCCAAAAGATGCAAATTTTTTAGTAGATTATTATGGCAACTTTCTAACTTTTGACGGTTGAAAAGAGACCAAAAGTTAAAGTTTTAGAACAATTTGTTGCAGCCCTAATGGTTGTATCTTTAATTTTATAATAGAAGAAAGATATGATTAGCCAAATAGGATTCCCTAATGGCTCAATCAAGCTAGTAGAGCATAGAATTGATTCCACTTCAAACAATTTGAAAATCTCGTAAAATCATGTTACCCAATGCAAGCAATTTATTTTTCCAATGAAAATTTTGGATTATTTCCTTTAATATTTGGGTAAATGGAGTATTTTATGTGTGAGTTGCATCCACAATATCCCTAGGGGTTTAATCCCTTTTACTCCCTAGGGAATGCAAATCAAGGTAAGGAAAATCTAGGAGGGTGTACACCCTTGTACTCCTCCTAGAAACCTTGGTTAAAATGACTTGTCAACTATCAATGAGATGAAGTTTTGGAGGAGGGTGTATGAACTTATACTCCTCCTAGGGTTTCAAAAAATAATAGAACGGAACAAGAAGAAAACATCAATAAATGCAAAAAAATTATTACCAATTCCACAAGATCCAAGATCAAACCCTAGTTTGCAAAAACATATCCATCCACAAGAAAGAGAGTAAGCCTCCAAGAGGTGCACACCACCTTATCTCCACAATATAACAATATAAAACACCAAAATAAATTTTCACAAGAGAGATATGTGCAAGTTTCCCAAAGAGGGCACAAATTTCAGCCAAGTATCCTTCTCCAAATGCGAGAGCTATGATAAAAATGAAATAGAAATGATCTTTTTTTATAAAAATATCCTAAAAAGTGATTATCCACTTAACTTAGGGTAAACCAAAAAATAAGGGAGGCAAATCCCTTTATTTTTCCCTTTTACAATATTAAATTCAAATTTAACTTAAAAATTGCACAGAAGAAACCCTAAACATGATGTCAACCCTCTCTAGGGTGATGTTTTGGCACTTCTAGCAAGTCGTTCGAGATTGGAAGTGAAATGTTGGGCCTCCCTCTCTTTTGCTAGGGTCTCCTCCATAAATCCAAGGCTTCTCTCCATCAAAACGTGCCAAGTTTCAAGCCAACACCACCACAACCCAAACCCTATCCCCAATGAAACATCAAGCCCCAAGATGCAGCGCTCTAGCCTCTAAAGGAAAGTCGTTGGGGTGATGAAGGACTAGGATAAGTCCTCCAAGGTGTCTCTAAATCCTCCAAAGGCTAAAATCATCATCCAGTGTGTAGCCCATGGTATCCAACCTGTGGGCTTCATACCCCAAGGAAGACCAAGCTAGGCTTGTTCCTCCAAAATTGTCCACCAAGCAAGGTCCTGAAAAGACAATGAATACACCCGCCAAGAATCTCAAGTAAAATGTATCATCATAAGTAAATAAAATATTCACCTAATCATGTGAATGAAAAACCACCTCATCAAATTAAAAAAGTTCTCAAAGACCCTATGCAACTTGCCAACTTTAGGTATGGGAGGGTTGACAAAGTGACCTATTGGGTGAATCATTCCCTAAGTCAAGGAGTGTTTCTCAGGTGTACGCCCCTATAAGACATGTGGAGAAGATAAAGTGGATGGTGGAAATACTTGTTTCCATGTGTTTCATGACATACAATGGATCGTAGTGTCTCATTTATGGGTGCCTTTGTAGAGGGTGTATTGCACCTTCATTTTCAATGCATCCTTTTTCCAATCCCATTTAATGTCATTAATTAATTAAGGTCCAGAAAAATTGGGTAATCCTTATTGGGTAACATATATCTTGGGGGGAAATACCACAATTTCACTTGAAGGGATAGGCACATGGAGTTCCATAGGGCTAAACTCTAGCTTGTAATGCACTTGTGTAGATCCCTCAACAAGTGGGACATATATATATGTGTGTGTGTGTGTGTGTGTGTGTGTGTGTGTGTGTGTGTGTGTGTGTGTGTGTGTGTGTGTGTGTGTTTTCTTTTGCATGTGTTTGAATTTTTAGGNGGTCCAGAAAAATTGGGTAATCCTTATTGGGTAACATATATCTTGGGGGGAAATACCACAATTTCACTTGAAGGGATAGGCACATGGAGTTCCATAGGGGTAAACTCTAGCTTGTAATGCACTTGTGTAGATCCCTCAACAAGTGGGACATATATATATGTGTGTGTGTGTGTGTGTGTGTGTGTGTGTGTGTGTGTGTGTGTGTGTGTTTTCTTTTGCATGTGTTTGAATTTTTAGGAGAAAATTTTCATTGTTCTCAAGACCTCTTTTGGGTGAGAATCTAGAAGGTTATGATTTGGACTTTATCTTTTTCCAATTACATTCTATTTGGTCCTTCATCCCCTTCTTCCCATGAAGTGAGGGACAATCCCTCCTTGGTTCAGTTCACCCAAAAATCACAAAATATAAGGAGGCAAGGGGATGAAGTGAGGAAAGTGATAAGTATGATCAGGAATGGCACAATGACTTGTCAAGGGGACCTCCTAGTAGAAAACCCATCCCCAAGGGTGACCACTTACTAGGGCGCAATGTCAACCACCAAGGAGAAACAGGGCAAAGAGCATAGATTCCAAGTAGACGTTTCATAATCAAAAGAAACTTTAAATGAAACACACTCAAATGCATCAAATATTGAAATGACACTCACCATAATACATGTATTGTACCTCATGGAGAAATAACCAATGTGTTATGGAAGAAAGTTGATGTGGTGGATACCATCATGATGAATATAAGATATTTGGTGGTGAGGCAGGCCTCTGTCTATGCAAGTGGACGTTATTAGCCATATGTCTCACGGTACTTCATGGATGCAACTCGAGGGACTCAATACATCATCTCCTTATTTATCCCTAGGAAATGGGGATAACATATAGCTCCTACTAGGGGAAACGTACTCGTCGTAGAGTGCACGAGAACTTCAGTATCTCCTTGTTAGACACGTGTCTGCATTGAAACATAAAATCATAAAATCTAGGGTGGCTCTACTCACCCTTTGTCCTTATAATCAAAATCAAAATTGATAAATCGATAAATAATCTAGAAAAGATTTTTTTTGTTATTTTCATATATATGATGAAAGAGAAACATGTAAATCAATAATGCAAATAGAGAAAAATGAAAATCAAATATGAAATGAAGCTGAGTTACTATGAAAAATCAAGATGCAAATGCAAGAAAACAAGATGACCTACCTACTTACCTAGGGCCCTGAAGATTAGGTATTGAAAATGTCAAGTGAAGTCGTATAGCTAGTGTAACCACCTGTCCATCAAATGTAGCTTGGGTGGTTGGGAGAAATGATTTTTACCCTCCCCACCCAGGTTCAATTCCTTGTGAGTGACATGTTGTGCCCTTAAATGGGTCTATAATATTCTCTTGTTGTTGAACCCCCAATACTTTGAAAATACTTGGCCTTCCTATGTTCTCTCACAAATTTCGGGGGGGCGGAGCTTCCATGGACGTAGTGATCACCGATAGTCGGTGTCGTGAACCACATGAAAAAAATAGTGTAACCACCTGCTCAACATTTCATCAATGTATCTCCCCTTATGCTTAATCATGTAGTAAAACAAAGATATATCAAGCATTAAATAGTCATAAGCATAAGTAAGCATGTAATTAATCATAGAAATAAACTCATGGAGATGGGTGAGAGGGAAAAAATCCTACCGGAGAGAATGGCCACAAGCCTAATCAATCCATCTTTGAATCGGGATACCACATATAAGTGACGATTCATCTTCATCCTCACTTAGAATATAACTACTGCTTGAAGGTTGAGAAAATATATGGGATCCCAAGAAAACCTTATGATTCCCCAGAGAAGATAAAAAAGGATAAGAGACGATCTCAGGTCCTAATAAGGACTCTTTCCCCATACCCAAAATATGTTGCTTCTTCATCTGCAAATATTTATGAAGGGCCCCAAGTTGAAAACATTGTTGCTCTATGGTGTGAGTCTTTGACTGCTATGGAATGGCCACATACTAGTATACATCTAAATCCACGAGCAAAGGTGGTTTAAAGTTTTCATAGGACAAATTTGTATCCCAAAAGGATATGCATCATAACTCCCAAAGGATGGTTGAAGATCACCCTGAGTATGTTCCGACAAGTCATCCTTGAATGGAATGAACAAATCTGTAACATTATCAGGCTTCCAAACATATGAATCATATACACATGAAAATGAATCCTCTTCATCTTCATGTGTAGGAAAAAGGTAAGGCGGGACAACTTCGTCTTCATCAAGCAGGAGAAAGGATACCACTATCTCATCCTGCTCATCTGGATGGTGTACTTCCTTAGGGTCTTCTTCACGGCAAATTTATTCATGGATATATTCTTCTAGCACCTTTTTTTGTAGTGGGTGGTTGATACTCTTCTTTAGTTTTACATTCCTCACTTATTGTCTTATCATCCACCGGAAAACCTTATATGTACAGAGGGTCTTTGAGCTCTTGGAAATTATCTTGCAAATTCTGAGTATCTAGCCGACAATGCCTAAGAAATTCTTTAGTGGGATTTGTAGAATATAGGATACTTTTCAGATCACACAAGTGTGAAAGACACTTCCTTGGACTTGATTCCAGAGAAGATACAAAAAAATTGATTATCACATCTTCATGCAATAAATTTATACTCRAAGAATACTTCATATATTTCACAACATGGGTGTCTGCTAGAGTTGGGTCACCACTAAACTTGGGGAARCTTTCCCTCCACTCTGTAGAGAAATGATTTGGATATCCAGGGATATTCTGAACATCAAAAGAAGGGTACACCTTATGTAATTCCCATGGTAAGTCCCATGATGCCACGGTTCCATTACTTGTGTTAGTACCTCAATGGATTCACGAGATGAACTTTATGAAAATCTCATCAAAATGGAAAATTAAACTTCCCTCAAATGTAGTCACCAAAAAATATTATGGGAAAATGTGTTGGGATCAAAGCTTGCCAAAGTGTCATTATGGAACAAAATAGGATTCAAAATCATCCCTGACAATGATGCCAAAATTTCATCACACAAATTGTAAGTTGGGAAAATCCTGACCCAATCCACGAGATGACAAGAACTATGGGAGAGTCTACCCATTGTCACCTTCAATAGACCCTCCCCTCTCTTTACAGAAGGATAAATCATACTCAAGAGGGGAGTCATGGGTGACCCTAGGTGGATTGAGATGGAAATTGAGGTGATGAAGGATGAAGCCTCTATAGGTCAATTTATGGAGAGATGGAAGGCTTGAGATGAATTCTTGTTGATTAGGGAAGGTTGCCAAGAAGCAGTGTACCTACAAAATATTGTTGTACCTACCTGAGACACAAGAAGAGACAAGTATACAAGCCAATATATCCAATGGAAAATCAAGTGAAGCTTGTTATCCTATATAGCAGTAGTAAACAATGATACAATTAAAAAAGTAAATGATAATCAAAGATGCTAAATAAGTCACTAAAATTTTAGTTAAATATGCAATAGATGAGCTAGCAATGACTATTATAACTAAAGTGGGATAAGACAAGATGTCATCCCTCTTTAGGGTGATGTTTTGGAACTTATAGAAAGTTATTTGATCTTGGAGGTGAAACTTTAGGCCTCCAAAGGCCTCCCTCTCATGTGCTATGGTCTCCTCCATCAATCCAAGGCTTCTCTCCATCAAAATGTTCCATGTGCCAAGCCAACACCACCACAACCCAAACCTTATCGCCAAAAAAACATCAAGCCCCAAGATGTATCACTCTATCCTACAAAGGAAATTCATTGGGGTGATGAAGGGCTAGGATTGTCAAGGTTTAAGCTATTATTAGGTTTCTTTTCAATTTACTAGATAACCATAGCATAGATAGGATCACTGAGAGAAACACAATCACAAGATACACAACATTTATCCTAGGAAACCCTCATGGGGGAGAAAACCCAACAAAAACTTCCTTAATATATATAGCCAATACAATGCCAAGATAATAAACCAAAACACTATAGAATATCCAACACTTAACAATGATCCTCTCTCTTCCTTCTTTTCCCAACTGTAGATAACAAACTTGCGCACTAAATTAACAAATAAGTGAGTGAGATAATGAGGTGTTGGATTCCTTTATTTATACAAACTATCAGGTGTAGAAAAGCTGTCTCTTCATTGGGCAGGGATGACTTGTCTTCTTAGTGGTTAAAACCACTTTAATTAGCCTAGGGGTCGACGTCTGAATTTGCATAGTATATTTAGGGTTTGACCAATCCACAAAAGGGGATTTGGTCAATTAAAATTCCCGACATGATCAATTCACAATAGGGGATTGATCTAATTAATAATAAATCATTAATAAATAGAATACTCTTTGCAGTTACAATATTTTAACACTCCCCCTTCCCAAGAAGGGTATTCTACAACATCATCAGGAGAGAGAGAGGGAAACAACATCAACAACATCTGGAACATTGATTAGCATATCTATAAATCGTCAAAAGTTTTTCTTCATTAGCAATGTCATCATCCACAACAGGGAGTTGGAATGGTATCATCATCATCTACATCAACATGTATTAGTATAACACTAATACATCATCATCATCAATAACAACACAAGGTTGATACAACATCAAAAACAACATCATCACAGCACGAAGGTTGGAGCATCATCAACATCAACACTAGGATGGAAATATTCATCACGAAGATGGCATCTCAAAAACATCAACACGAAGCTGGAAATATTCAGCACAAAGTTGGCATCTCAACAACATCAGCATGAATCTGGAAATATTCATCACGAAGATGGCATCTCAACAACATAAACATGAAGCTGAAAATCTTCAGCATGAGGCTGGCATCACAACAACATAAGCACGAATCTAGAAATATTTAGCACAAGGTTGGCATCACAACAAAATCAACATGAAGCTGGAAATCTTCAGCACAAGGTTGACCATCAAAAAACTTTCAAGGAATGTATCTATTTATTACCTCTTTATAATGAGGATGAGATAATGTTTTTTCCTATAGCTGTGGGTAGGCATTTAAAATATTTATAGACTAAACTACACTTTTGAGAGGCAATGTCTCTTTATATTCAAAAATATTTGGAATTCTGGCAAGCCATACTCCCCAAGATATGTTGAGTATTAATGCTTTGATATTGAGTGCCTCCTTTATAGAATAACAGGTTCTAAAATCCTCTTCAAAACTTTCACCTTCCCCAAATTTCCTTATCCACACCATTCTTTCTACCTCCTTCCATACCTCCTTGGTAAATGGAAATTTCAAGATGATACAATAAATAATTTCTTATACATGATGAAATTGACTGAACCATCTTGGCCCAATAAAATTATTTTTTTGAAATACATCCCATGCAGGTTCCTTATTGTATAGAAATAACTACATGAATATTTTGTTTTTTGTAGGACATTTTAATTTCCAAATTGTTTTCTACAACCAAAAATGATGGTCTTCTCTTCCTCCCTATAGCAATTCTTTTTAGCATATTATAGGAACATAATATAGAACATGATCCAGAGACAAAATCATATGGTCATCCTCATATTTGAGTCTATTATTGTAGTCTTTAAGGATTTCTATGTATTTATTCCATAACTCTACATATTCCTCCTCCAATCCCAGCTCTTCCCAAGATAACTATCATCGATGCCAACTTGTATTCCTTCCCTAATTTGTAACATGTATGAGTTTATAATACCCTTTATTTCTTAATTATTATATTATTTTAAAGGGTAGTCTATACATACCTTTTCTTCCCACCAATGGGTTACGGATGATTTCAACTTTACCTCCTTTACCAATTTTCCATACCGTCTAATTTCCAAAAATATGGAATTCATAGGTAACTACTTTCCAAATTATTCATGCATTGTATGAATGTTTAAGTGGTTTTCTAGCCTAGTACCCCACTATAGAAAGTGATATATAATTTTGAATTACAACCTAAACCCACAAACCTATTATTTGAATTATACTCCACATATTTTTTGTAGCTAAGGCCTTTGAGAATATAAAGTGTTTTTTAAGCCCCCATCCTGTGTTGCCTTTCGGTAAGGCTATATTTTTCCAAGATGATAGTAATTATACTTTCTTATTTTTACCTCCAAACTAAATGAATTTATAATAAGGATCCTAATAGTTTCCAATACTCCTTTTTGGACCTAGACATGTGATATCCAATAAACTAGAATCGCTTCAAGGATTATTTTTACCAATACCAAATGACCTCCTATGGAGAGCCACTTGTTGCACTAGATGTTTAGTTTATTTTCCAATTTATCTATCAACCATTTCCAGTCAAACATTTTATACTATTTTGGCTTAAAAAAAAACCAGATGCTTCAGGACTTGTTCTAATTTTTTCATCTGAAAAAGGAATAATTGAGAAAAATGATTATTTTCCTACTCATATCCCCCATAAAGTGATCATGTATTTTTCCATATCTATTACCATTCGAATTCCCTTACAAAACAAATCCATAATTCCTTTGAACTTCTCAATGGCCCTTCTAGTTCCTTCACAAAAAATCAAGATGTCATCTACAAAAAGTAGATGTTTGATGTTGCGTGATGCTCCAATAGATACCCCTTTGAGACTACCAATTATTTTTTCTTCTTTAATTAGCCTACTTAAACATTCATCTATTAATATAAATAGAAGAGGGGATATATGTCACCCCTACCTAAGGGATCTTCCTAATTGGAAGAAAGGGGATGACACTCCATTTATTATCACAACAAAATATATTGATTATATGAAACTAATAATACATACAATGAACTAATGATAGACACCCAAAAGAAGCAGAATAAGTCTAATGTAAAGTTGACTTACCCTGTCATAATATTTGGATGGGTCCATATCCATCACCATCGATCTTTGGTTCTTAACATTACTTGAGTGAAGGAATTCTTGAGATATCCCCACTACCTCATTAATCTACCTTTCTTATAAAAACCCAAACCATTCTCTATAGATTTGATTAGATAAAAATCTTTTCAACTTTGTAGATATAACCTTTGAAATAATTTTATATATGCATTTGCATAAGGAGATAGGGATAAACTTCTCAAAAGTTATCAGTTTGTATTCTTTAGGAATTAGTGCTAGTAAGGTTGCATTGAAGGATCCTGACTTTTTTTCTTTAGTTCTAGAGTCTCCACAACTCTTCTTAAATATTCCCCTGTAAAATCATAACAACCTAAAAATAATTCCATAGGGAGGCTATCGGGCCCAAAAATTTTGTCCTTCTGAAAATTTTGCAAGATTTGGAACATTTTTTCTTTCCCCACTTTATTTATCAAAGCTTGATTATCTTCATGATTAAAAAATATAGTGAAGGAGTTTAAAAACATAATAACCTTCTCTATTGCAGCATGTGTGTCGTCTTTCAAAAGGGAGGATAAATGTATTAGCTCTTCAAATTCCATGTCCTTAAAGTTTGTTTCCCAAGTACCATCCCCTTTATCAATTTTACGTACATAATTAAAATTGTTTCTATAGTTTGCATAATGAAAAACCTTGGTGTGCTCATCACCAACCTGTATCCATAACACTCTAGTGATGAGCCTTTACTCTTTTTCTTTTCCTAGTATTGCATGTATCTTTTTGTCTTCTAGAATCTTTACTTCTAGTTTTTTCTAGGTCCAAGGCTTCCTCCAATCCTGTAAGAATCATATTATCTCTCATATTTTTATCTCTTGCACATTTAGTAGCTATATTTTTAACTTCTTTTAGGTTTTTGTTAAATTGTACAGAAGAATATTCTCTTAAGTTACCATTATAAGGCTTCCAAATATGTTTCCCTACAAACTCCTCCACCTTCAAACATTCTGGATTTAATTTGAAGGAGTTTCTAGGTTTCTCTAAAGAAGGTGCAACTTCCAACATTATAGGATTGTGATCAAAATCCCACCATGATGTGATCCATTGCTTAATTTGAATGACTTCATCAAAAAATGATTCATATATTAAGAATTGGTTGATCCTCTTGATAATTTTATCTTCTCCTACTTTCTTGTTTCTCTTGGTAGGAGATAATTTAGCCAGTTCAGTTTCCAAAAGACCAACTTCTTATGGCTTTTTGAGAAAGTACCTTAAGAGTTAGTTCAATTGTGAAGTTGGGACCCAAACTTATGAAGCTCATAAAGTGAAATCCAAGTCTCCTTGTATCATTACTAATCCATTTTGAATACAACCCATTATGAAAAAATTGTCCCAACATTCCACCTTCTCCATATAAGGACCATAAAAATTCATCAGTGTGATATTTTTATGAAAATCCAAGGAAAAAATTAAGGTCCCTAATCTTGTAGGAAAGGACCCAGAATTAATAAGGGTAAGGATCATTTTTCCCATCCAATTATGTTCCCTCTTGATCTCCCAATGGCATTTATAAAACATAAATCCTAATTACTAAACAATTTAGAGAAATCCTAAGTGATTTTCTCCCCATCTGACATAATCTCTTACAGCGGGATAATAGAAGGATTGATATTTTCAATTAAACTTTTTGGGGACAACTCCTTTGAGAGGTTAGCCATCCCTTTTAAATTAAGGGTCAAAAATATCATTTGGTACCCTCAAAAGGGGAATTTTCTCTAAGATACCCTATCAACGATAATTTTTTCCTACATAAGATTTCTAAAGATGCATTTTTTTATCAATGGACATGTAATATTTTTTTCACCTTTGATTGAATTTAGGTCCTTTCTCTTCAAACAAATTGAATCCCCCTACCACCTTTCCTAAGAAAAATAAGATTAACTTTTTTAATATAATGTATGTTATACTCATGTTCATACATTTTCCTTTCTTTTACCTAGGCATGACTTTCCCATGCATCCCTCTTGTATATAAAAATTTAATCATGTAGATGCAGGGGGTAATTACATTGACAAAGGCACCAACCAATCACAACCCACATCATGCATTTGTTAAGTTCATGTGGATGCAGGACATCCTATCACAAATCCTATTGTGGTCCCAACCTTCTTGAAACCTATATTCCCTCACTTTCATTCCATACTAGTTACCTCACATTCCCACAACTGGCATCCCCACAACCCACATCCTCATAATTAGAATATTTTTTATTTCCTTGAGGCTCATGTGAGAAGATGACATCTAACATTCCTCCCATAGACATTCTTCCCCCTGCATCCTACATTCTGCACACTACTCTTACTTCTCACATTTTAATTCCACGTAATTCCATGCCCACATTCCACATAGGACATGATTGGTGGTTTTGAGGTAATAATAGCGTATCTATTGCACACCTCTCACACGACAAGAATGATTGTTGTTAATTAATGAGGATTATTTTTTTGTACATTTCTCATCAGTACTTTTGTACGTAAATGACAATTACCATTTAATGAGTAACATGAACCAAGTGTACAAGGGGGAAAATTTGAATAGTATATTGACCCCTAATTTATGACTAGTAGAGCACCTATTGGATGGAAAATATTATTTATACATGCAATAATCGCACTTACCTAAACACATTGAAAGTGGAAAAGATGGTGAGAAAGAAAATGAGAGAACCTTTTTGTGGAGATAAGGTGAATCCATTGGCCTAAGAAAGCAAGTTATTCCAATGGTTTATTGCATATAATTTGCATTATAATATTTTCCCTGAAGATAAACTTAAAAAAACAATTATGGAATTTGGGGATAGCTAACGGTGGTTGAAAACCTAAAGTGTTTGAATTTAGAGAACTTATATCATGATGTGCTTGAAGATTTGGTTTAAAGCATTGAATAATCAAGACAAAGGAGAGTGGAAGGACTCCTATCCTTTTGACACCCAATATGTTTATAACGATGCTATGAATATGAGAACCAAACAAAGACCTGGATATTTCTGAGGTAGACTCCTTCCTGGATGCTCAAGGTGGTGGTCCAAATATACTCATGGATTTTTTGGTCCAGCCTTCTCTTAGATGCTCGATCCCTAGCAATATTAATACATGTGTGTTGTCTCATCCATATAATAATTTTCTGTGGATTTTTTCATAACTAATCTATCAAGAATAAAAAAATTCCATTCCCAAGTATATTTTATATGTCCTCCATTACTTGGCATGAGTAGGGGTCATTTTCGATTGGGCCCAGATTATTTAAAATGAGATTCCCACCAATTTTCAAAATAAATTTAGACTAACAGGTTCTACAGGAGCTATCACTTGGTTCTTATTTTGTTTTACTATAATACATTCGAGGGAATTCCCCCAAAGGGAAACATCAATTTTGATGAAGATCCAACTTAATTTTGGTACCCCAAATTATGGAAACATAAGACACTGTTTCATTTTTACCAAAACCCAAGATTCCTTTGTTAAGGAATGCATAAGTACACTCATTGGAATTGAACCAGCTTGGGTGATAGAGGCGACCATAGATTTTCTCGTGGGCAAGGGAGTATGTTTGTTGGACGAACAATTCACACACATAAGGCTCTTTGGTTTTTAAGGGAAGCCCCTTCTTCTACCACATTTTGTTTGTTATATATTCTTTGTTTATGAGTTATGTAGATAGTATACAACATAATATTTGTTCTTCAATGAGAAGAGGAAGTGGCAATCTATTCCCATACCTTTCAATATTATTGATTTTACAGTCTAGAGTTCGTCAAGCACGACTGAGATGACAAGGTTCTTTGAGTATTTTAATATGAAAGAAGTTGAAGCCCGCAGTGGCTTTTATATTCAAGTCATTTTCACCACTCATATGGTTTCAATCGAATACACCTAAGTTTTTAATTGGTTGGAAGAAATCATAGGAGGTAATGACAATGAGGATTGTCATGTTGAAGCCAATGTTACGGCCACCACAAGCAAGGATAAATTAATGTAGAAACCTGGGATAATATTATTAATCCTTAATATGAAAAATGTGAAATGTTTAGCAATACTTTTATAAAATATTCAAATTTCTAAGGATTTTATATATTTTCTATAAAATTTTGGTGATTTTTAAGGTAAAATAATTTTCTTCTATGAAATTTGGGAGAATTCGTTTTAGAAAAAATGGAAATTGGCGAATATTGTTTTCAAAAAACCATGGAAAATTAGCCCATTTTCAAACTTTAGCCCCTAAAATCTGCTATGAACCCTGTTAGCACTCTGTAAATGTGTTCGGATGATAAACATACGACGAAGGTAACTTTAACTTTGAGACCCAAAACTATCCTTTCAGATCTAGAGAGGGCTCTCTCGAGAGGCGTGATCTCCACACGAGATATGGCTCTTAAAAAATGGCTATATTTAACACCTTTGATATAATGGGTTATGGTTATATTGAAGAAAGAAAGTAAGACTTGGGCTATGGATTCAATTCGAGAAAATGACAGAAACAAATGACTCGGTGACTGAAGTTGAGAGAATAAGGCTAAGCAAGCAATAGTCTTCAGTGCAAAATCGTAATGTGGTGGGGAGAAAATACAGGAAAGTAACTCAGAGCATCGTTGGGGGAGAATTCAGAGTTAACTTTTAGAAGAAAACATTTTTTCTAAGTGGCACGAACAAGGGGCGTTGCACAGCGAATCCACAGGTTCAAAAATTCATTCTGAAATAGACCGAAAAATATATGGAAAAAGATAACAAGAAGCGCATACATAAGAAAGGGAAAACAATACATCCAACTGCTACAATTAGAATCTTTTCATCAAAGTTGTAGGACTTTTGAATTAAGCTTCAATCGAACTCAAATTACATACAATAACTATGGTCTATACTAAATTTTCCAACAAACCTGGTCTACATCGAGAAGATAAAATATATAAATTAGGGCATCGCTTGGGCTACCCTATTCTTCTAACTGCTATCTCTATAAACTAAGGAACTCTCTATTCTACATTACAAAAATCTTCATATGATTTTTTCCAAAAATAGACAAAGATCCATTCAGGCTACATCAAAATCGTTATAATCTACCACGGGGATTTGGTTTGTTGATCGAGTATCTGGGTAGACAAACGTCTTTTAGAGTCATGTTGTATACTGTAACGACTTTGATCTTATTCCACGTGTTCGTTTGTTGCGGGGATGTGTGCATGAATAGTGGATGTAGACAGTCATGGTCATTACTAAAGTGGTGAAATGCCTTGCGCAACGTTTCCTTCAAAATTTCTAAGATTTGTCTTTTGTTTGAGAATACAAGAAAGAACTCATCTCGTATTGTTTTTTCTTCTCTCTGGCAAGATCTGCGCGGGCTATCTCTTTGACCACTTCACATTCCCTGGAGAGTCTGGCATTCCTCTCTTCCGAGAGATTTTGTTCTTCACACAGTTGTAAAATTGTGTCCTGCACCTCCTAGAATTGTCTTTTTAGTCACATCTCATTCCCCTCATGACCTTGTGTTGTTGATACTTTTGTGATCTTCATCGCCAACTGTTTCCTCAGTTTCCTATTTTCTTGGTACAGTTCAATGATGGCTAGATTTGCTTGCCTCAACTATTGAGCTATATCTTGATCATTTGATCCCAAGGCATCCATCCTCCTTGTCCTTCTCCTGCTTTCTTGGCTGATACATTCCAAAGGCTCCAGGCGGACGACATGCATAAGTAACTTTTCATCGATCGATTGTGCATGCGGTTCATATGAAAGTTTACTTTCCACAGCTTCCTTGTTCTTCCTTGGTCTACCTCTTCTCTGAGGTATCCGCTGCTAAGGAGACAAGGTTTCCACCATCCTTCCCTCCTATGCAGTTTCTTCCATTCCAAGTCCTGAGTGGTGTGATGTTGTCATTCCCATAGGTGAAGGAAATATCTACCCTTCACCTTTTGGGAAACATGTTCTAAGAAAAAATGAATCCCAATTGCTCTGAGGCTTGAGTCTGGTGATCCTGCCACTGTGTGTACCCTTATTCATGTTCTGAGAGGTCTCCATAACGCAACCGTTATCTATCTTGCGTGCAGTGTATCGAGTGGATGACCTAGATGGGGAATTCGATTGACATTGACTTGTGGGAGAAATCATAGATGAAGCCTGAATCTGAATTCTTGAATGTCCTATGTGAAACACCTCTGGGATTTATAATGGATCGGGTGAAAAGGGGAAACGTGCCGAAGAGCACTGAATTCATGGTGACTATATGTTCCAAATCAAATCGCAGATCTTCCATAACACCTCCCTCTGTGCAAAGTACATGTGATAAGGTTTTCAGGGAATACGTGATGCAAACACCATGATTTTTCATTCCTTCATCCTTCATGATGAATCGATAATAGTCACAACATTTACCAACATGACTTCCATTAACTAAATGACTTGACCTGGAGCACATAGAGACTAATTGTGATGGTGCTCGACCTTCTGGAAATGACATGCCCATATTATTTACGCATGTTTTTGACTTTGACATCCCTTCACATTTCCAAGGGCCAACCGACCTCTTCCTGTCTTCGACCCTTTCATTTCTACGTACCTGAATTCACATGTTTGGACACATGGGCCATTACCCAACTGAAAACTGACTTTAAACGGAAAGAAAAATGGCAACGTTAATAGTTGGCTCCAACGGGGATGCTATCCTCCCCGTGAGGCAGCAAAGAATAGTAGACAAGGTCCCTGACCATTGGGCTTTATTTTGACTCTTTGACATTGCAATATGAAAAACACGACACAACCTAAACCTATCAAAACAGTTTCTAAAAAGACTCGGCATCAAACTTAGGGCCTTCACTTCAGGCTTCAATTTTATGCCAACGTACTGAATTGACACAAAAGAAAATGACTATATACAATGACAGATGGATTAAACAGAACTTATTACATCAGATAATGTTTGAGGAACCTGCCATTTACAAGCCCCCAACCAAGGAATTCTTCATTTAATCCTTCTAAGAAAGAAGAATTGTTCCTGCAATATGTGTTGATTTTGAATGGACTTGTCCAAAGGTGGTCAAAATTTCTATGCTTTCCTTTGTACTCATTCCTCACGTCCCATATCAACACTAGATCACCCAGCCATAAATCCTCTAGCTTGGAACACTTGTTGAAATATTTCTTCATCTTTTCCTGGTGGAGTTGTGAATGATGGTACACTTGTTCCCTCATTTGTTGTGTGTGAACAAACTCCTTTATTCTTTTATGTGCATCATTTGGTTTGACCTCCTACTCTTGCAATAGTTTTTTGATGGACATTCCCAGTCTAGTAGGAAAAATGGAATCTACACTATACACAATTTGGAAGGTGACATTGAAATGGATTTATTAGTGGTAACCTGATCCTCCCACAATGCGTAGATAATATTTTTATGCCAATCTCTCTCATTGTATTGCAGTAAACTTTTGATGATCCTAGTTAGGCTTTTATTCGAAGATTTTTCTAACCCGTTTCCTTATGGGTAGTACGAAGTAGAATTCCACGGGGTTATGTTGTAATCCTAAAAAAAAAATTCCATCCTCTTAGACTCGAATACAGCCACATTATCTGTTATGATATTGAAGAGACACCCAAACCGCGACAATATGTTCGTCTCCAGGAATTGGATGATTACTGCGTCAGTAGAGTGTTTCCTGGGGGTCGCTTCTATCCATTTTATGAAATAGTCAGTGGCTGTGAGTATCCATTTGTGTTGCGCAGAGGATAGTGCATTTATTTCCCCTATGAAATATAAACCCCACTGCATGAACGATGCCTTGACTGAGATCGTCTTTAGTAGCAGGGGTTGTAACTTCCTTCTCCCATTGAAAATATGACATTCGTGACAGCTAGAGACTTCTTTTAACATGGCTGCAAAGATGGTAGGCCAATAGTAGCCCTCCCTTAGGATTTCTTGCGCAGTGGTTTTCCAGTAATGGTGCCCCCCACAGTCGCCTTTTTGAAATTCTTTCGCGGCTTGGTTCTCATCATTCTGCAACAAACATCTTAGCAACGTTCCCCTGAGATCTTTCCAATAGAGTGAGTTGTCCAAGATGTAGAACTTAACCGATTTAATATTGAGAAATCTATCCTTAGTATTACTAATGCCCGAAGGGGCCTGGAGATTGTTCAATACATAGATGATATCCAGAGAATTGAAAAAATCTTGGGACACCTGCGGAGTCACTTCTTCTTGAGGACTCTCTAACAGATCAACAATGAAATTCATTCCCACCATGTCATAGTCCAACTACACCATTAGATTTTCCAGAACCTAACCCTTAATTAATTTCGTAGGCTTGATCTCCAGGTCATATTCCATCATGTCCGCTATCTGCTTGCCTCTCCTTCCTTTGGGTTCGGGCTAAGTTAGGGTATCCTTTACTGAGTTGTTGGGCACATAAGAAATGATGTGGGAATGCAATATGTACGTCATGAACTCCTTCAAATCCTTTACTAAAGTGTACAGTTATTTTTCTAGGATGTCATACCTTAGTGGAGCATCCTGCGGTGTCTTACTGAAATACACTATAGGCTTCTCGAAGTCTTATTTGTCCTTCTGCAACAACACACTGGAAATCATATGCTATGAGGGGAATGAGAATAGGATGAAATCCTTCATGAAATCTGGACTAGATAGCATAGGTGATTTAGTCAATACCACCTTGATATCTTCAAATGGTTGATTGGCCTCTGGGTTCCAATTAATATCATTTCCCTTCCTGAGCATGCAGGTGATATGCTTTATAATCTCTGCCATATTTGGAATGAATCTCATCAAGAAGTTTACTTTTCCTAGGAAGGATTGCACTTTTTTTTTGTTGCACAGAGTGTCAATCTTCAGGATTCCTTTCACCCTGCTAGGGTCTATCTTTATGCCTTCCATTGAGATAATGTGTCCCAACAACTTCCCTTCTTCCACCCCAAAGTGTGACTTCATGCCGAACTTCCTGCACTTCTGGAAAACTTTCTTCAAGTGCTCGAGGTGTTGTTCGTTAGAGGTAGAGTACAATGTGATGTCATCCAGATAGATCACAATGAACCTGTCCGTTTCATCAGCAAACGCAATGTCCATTTCCCTCTGGAAAGTGGCTCCAGCATTCATCAGGCCGAAAGGCATCGTGGCATACATGAATGTCTCCCATGGAGTTGTGAAATTTGTTTTTTCTCTATCGTCTCTATGAACCATGATCTGATTATACCCCGAAAAATCATCCAGCATGGACATCTTATGGGACCCCACCACCTTTTGTAGGATGTATTCCATTTTTGGAAGAGGATAGTGGTCCTTGAGGGACACCTTGTTTAAATACTAGAAGTCTACACATAGTCTTATATCAACACTCTTCTTTCTCATGGGCACCAAATTAGCTACCCATTTAGAGAAACACAAAGAAACAATAATCTTTGTGTTGAAATGGTTCTTTACCTCTTTCTCGATTAGTGGAAGTAACAGGGGATTTATCTGTCTCTGCTTCTGTTTGAAAGGTTTCTAATCTTAATTGAGAGGAATAACAAGTTGGATCACCATAATGTCATACACCTTGAAATCATCATAGCTCCATGCAAAAAAGTCGGGGAACTCCTTCACGAGCTTGACATAGTCCCGTTGACTTCTGGGCCAAGCATCTTCGATAACTTGATCATTTCGGGATTCTCCTCAGTCCCAATGTTGCAGTCTTCGATCTCATCTTCATTTGCGGTGATCTTGGGGTTTTTAGCCACGTTGTTTTCGTCAAACATATTTTCCAGCGGCACTAACCCCTTCAGAATGGTTTTATTATTCATTTGTATTATGTCCCTTCTCACGATTTGGTTTTGGAAAGGGTTGTCATTACTTCTTGCATCCACACTCCCATCTTTGTCACAACAATATTCGTCATCAATGTTTATGTTAGCGAAATCGTCGCTCATCTAAAGAAATCTTTCTACCTTCTTGTCATCCTCAAACACCTGCCAGTATTTGATATTATCAGGCACTTCCGACCTGTGTTTGACTTCAATCTCATATTTGTTTTTTGGGAATATGGGTATTTTGAAAACCAAGGTTGAGGTGGCCAGCACATCAGGGATCTAATTTTTCTCTCTTGGGATAGACGATATGTCATACTTTGAATAATCTTCGAGGGGTTCTAGCACCAAGTTCTTGTACACTCTCATCCTAGGGTGCTTCGTCTGATATATGAATTTAACTTGGTTTATAACTAGTTTGGAGTCTCTGCACACTACTATCCTCTTTGCACCTAATTCTTTCAACACCTTTAGGCCTAGAATCAATGCCTCATACTCGAAAATGGCTTTTGTGCACTCAAACACGATCTTGTATGAGCACATTTTTGTGCGTGCTTCAGGGGGGTTTAACCACATGCTAGCCCCATCCCCTTCTTTCCTGACAGTGCCATCAAAATTCATGTTCCATATCTCTTTTTTCATGTGGTCCTCCGAGTCAACGCACTCTTCTACTTTCTGCGCGGTTTCTTCATTGGTTGTGATGATGATTGTTTTATCTTCTTCTTCAAAACATAAATCATTGTAGAATATAGAAGAGCCAACAATAGTGTCAATGTATTATATGGGATGGGTATTTGGTTATGTATTGTTTCTCACCATGTTCTTTAGCAGGACCTCTCTATACAACCGTCTGTCCTAGCTAAAGATCGGAATGGTGGCGTACGACATGTCCATTTGCAGGGTTCCCTTTAACTTTGTAGCCCATGATCTCAACAACAACATGCCAAACTTTGGGGGTATGTCTGCCATGACCATGTCCATCACCATGTTATTTGAAGGGATCTGGGCCAGCGACATGACCAAGTCTTTAATGAGACCCTGGCACTTGAATTTCCTCGAGTCAAAAGAGAAAAGGTCCTTGTAAGGTATAGTGATATCCAAATCCAGTTCATCCATGATCACCTTTGGCATGAGGTTGTGCGATGCATTGGAATCCAGCAGGGATTTATGAAGGGTCATGTCATGAATCTTCAAACTGACATAGAATGGAGGTATGTCCTTAGTATCACTTGTCTCCTCGATGCACGGACCAAAAAGAATAGCAAGGTGATCATATTGAACATTCATAGTGTCAGGGGTCCCTCCCATTTTCATCATTTTGATAATTTTATTCCAATATTCACCCTTTCTGATAAGTTTGTTGAAGGGGACAAAGATTTTGATTTTAGCCATTTCATGTTCAAATTTAAAGGGAGGGAAGACTTTATTTACCTATTTTCCACCCACTTCTCGGCTTGCTTCAAGAGTTTTCTTCAGGGCTTCTTCCTTCGACTTTACCTTTTCTATCGCATCCTTGTTCGCGTTGTTCGGCCTTGGTCGACTTGTGGAACGGGTGTCCACCGAAGGTTTCCTTATGGGATTCATCTATTGAATCTCGATGGATGCTTCTTTTCTCCTGAGGTTATACTTCTTATGGAACTACATGATGGAATTCTAATACCCCTTTCAGAACTCTTCTATTTCCCAGGACATCACGTCATCAATTTCTCCAATCCATGCATAATCCATATCCATCATAACATTGTCGTCTCTGCTCATGTACCGGTAATGTTCTCTCTCCATCAAAAATATGCACTGATTCTTGTCATCGCAACAACGAATTTGGCTCTCGAACATTTGATCGAAGTCTTCATCTGTGTAGTTGTTTTGGAGTGAAGGCCTTGTTTGTTGGTCGCCTTGATCTCTCTGCTCCCTCTATTCCCTTTTCCTGATATGAGGGACTTGACCCCTTCTAAGGTTCTAATTTTGGGGTTGGGGGTCCTGTTGCTCCCAGGCAGCGGGTCTATTTCCCACAAACATTTTCTCAATCAATTTCTCCATGGTTCTCATAATTAAGTCAAACTTTTTGTGTATGGATCTCGATGTTGATGGTTGCGAGTCTCCTTGGGGCCTCTTATCGCTTATATTGAATCTTTGTTTGATCTTCCCCTAGGCTAGCATATTTACCTCAAATTCAACCACATTGCTCATTATCACATCCAAACTTGTTGATATTCTTTATCTCAATAGAAAGGAGAAATTGTTGTCGAAAGAGTCAGCGTATCGCAAGTACGCAACCCCGGGAGGTGGTTTGACTTCTGTCGAAATTGAGTTATAAACTTTCATGAAACAGGATGAGAATTCTTGCACCGTCTGTTATGGTGCCTTCTTCATATTATTGTACTACGTTAAAAATAGCAAGGGGTTCTTCTTGTCTTCCCATCTTTTAATGAAGGCTGTTTCGAATACGGAAAATTCCCTAATAGTAGTTGGTTGCAGGGATTTAAACCACTCTCTCACCTCCCCCAAAAAACTTTGCGCAAACAACCTCATTTTCATGTCTCCATATTCTACCTCCTCTGGGTCAACGAAGTCGTTGAACCAATCCAGGCGCTTCTGGGATGAAATGTTCCCAGCAACATCGTAAAGCTTAATCCTCTGGTTGTAATTCTAAAGCAAGTCATGCAGTTTGACTAGAATAATGAGAGGGGAAAATATATTGGCCAGGTCTCTAGGAGGATTTGGGGTTTGAGGGATGTTATTAGACACTAGTTATTGGAATATCTTATGGTCAAAAACCATCTCATCCAAGTTGGTTTATGACTTACACCTAAACAAGGTTTTCCCTAATAACTCATCAAACTCTAGGTCGACAATTCTTTCTGCGTCATCTTTAGGTAAGGACAGGATTCTATCCAGGAAATAGAAAGGGTCTGGCACGTGCTCTCTATTATTGCACAAAATATTCTCAGTGTCGTACACAGGCTCCATAGGGTTTGGGTCAGGATTTTCTCTGGTATAGATTGTCTTCAGAGCCTGGGTTTTCTGAACTCCATTCATTTATGCTACTGGTCTTTTTGATTGGAGTCGTCGGGATAAAGTTTTCAGCCGGTATGGATGTTTGTCCCTCTATTACCGTCAAGGATCAAACTGCAACTTTAGTCGTTCTCCCAGGGAAAATCTATTCAATTTCGTTCCCTGACAACAACATCAGAATGTTAGCACTCTGTAAATTTGTTTCGTTGATAAACAAATGACGAAAGTAACTTTTTCAACCAAATTTGAGACCTGAATCTATCCTTTCGGATCTTGAGAGGGCTCTCTCAAGAGGCATGATATCCATGAGGGATATGGCTCTTACAACGGTGACTAGATTTAACACCTTAGATATAATGGGTTCTGGTTATATTGTCACAAGAAAGTAAAACTTGGGCTATGGAGTCGATTTGAGAAAATGACAGAAACAATTGACTTGGTGACTGAACATGAGAGGATAAGGCTAAGAGAGCAACAATCTTCAGTTTAAAATCATAATGTGGTGGGGAAAAAATACATGAAAGTAACTCAAAGCACCACTGCAGGTGAATTCAGAGTTAACTTTTAGAAGAAAATGTTTTGTGTAAGTGGTGCAAAAAAGGGGCGTTGCACAACAAATCCACAAGTTCAAAAATTCGTTCTGAAATAGAAAGAAAAAAGATATGGAAAAACATAATAGGAAGCACATACACAAGAAAAGGAAAAAAATACATCCAATTGTTACAATTAAAATCTTTTCATCAAAGTTGTAGGAATTTTGCATTAATCTTCGGTCGAACTCAAATCACATACAGTAGCTATGGTCTATACTAAATTTTCCAACCAACCTGGCTTACATCGAAAGGATCAAATATATAAATGAGGATGTCGCTTGGGCTAACCTACTCTTCTAACATCTATCCCTACAAACTAAGGAACCAACTGTTCTACATTACAAAACTCCTCATATGATTTTTTCCAAAAATAGACAAAAATCCATTCAGGCTACATCAAAATCGTTATAATCTGCCACAGGGATTTGGTTTGTCAATCAGGTATATGGGTAGACAAACGTTTGTCAGAGTCCCATTGTCGGTTGTAACGACTTTGATATTCTATCGCATGTTCATTTTTTGGGGGGAAGTGTGAATGACAAGTGGATGTATACAGTCATGGACGTTACTAAAATGGTAAGTCATGGCCGTTACTAAAATGGTGAAATGCCTTGGGCGACGCTTCCTTCAAAATTTCTAATATTTGTCTTTTGTTTGCAAATATAAGAAATAACTCGGGTAGTCTTGGTTTTTCTTCTCATTGGCGAGAGCCATGTGGGCTATCTCTTCAACCAATTCACAGTCCCTGGAGTGTTTAGCATTACTCTCTTCTGATAGATGTTGTGCTTCATGTAGTTGTACAATCGTGTCCTGTGCCTCTCGGAGTTGTCTTTTTAGCCACGTCGCATTCCCCTCACGACCTTGTTGCCTTAGTTTACTATTTTCGTGGTACAGTTCAATGATGGATAGCTTTTCTTGCTTCAGCTGTTGAGTTGTCTCTTGATAATTTGAGCCTGAGGCATCCAAAGGCTCCAGGAAAACAATGCGCATAAGTAACTTTTCAACGATCGATTGTGCCCACGACTGATCTGAAAGTTTAGTTTCCACAACTTCCTTGTTCTTCCTTGGTCTTCCTCTTCTCTGAGGTATCCATTGTTGAGGAGACAAGGTTTTCACTATCCTTCCTTCCTGTGTAGTTTCTTCCATTCCAAGTCTTGAGAGGTGTGATTTCATCTTTCCTATAGGTGAAGGAAAAATCTCCCTTTCACCTTTGGGGAAACCTGTTCTGAGTGGAAATGAATCACAATCACTTTGAGGCTCGAGTCTAGCGATCCTTCCACTCTGTGTGCCCTTATTCATGTTCTAAGAGGTCTCCATAATATGACTGGTATATGTCTTGTGCATAGTGTATTGAGTGGATGCCCCAGATGGGGAATTCTATCGACCTTGACATGTGGGAGAACTCACAGACGGAGCCTGAATCTAAATTCATGAATGTCCTAGCTGAAAAACTGTAATGACCCTTTTCTTAATTTCATAAATAAACCTAAACATTGGCTAAATTATAATTAATTATTATATAACCTTAATTGATTACAAGTTATTAATTAATTGTTTTGATTATACTTAGCTGAAGTATGATTAACTCCTTGATTAGGGGTTAAGGAATGAGTAATTATTAAATAAGACATTAAATGATTAATTATTAAATTAGTGTTTAGTGATTAATTGATCATTAATTAAAGTATTGATTAATGTATTAAAAAAGGGGAAAATAAAATATAAGTTTAAATGGGTTACGTATCCCATAAGGGATAACGTAACCCATAAGTAAAATGAACATTAATTAAGGGATAAGACTAGTAAAGAGACATAAATGTATGGATAAGGTTGGGTGAGGAGTGAAGGTTCGGGAAGGTGATGGAGGCATAAGGGGAAGGGAGAGGATTCATTTTTGGGGGGATTGATTGAGGGTTTTATGGGAGGAGATTTTGGGAGCTTGGGGACTGATTTAGGGCGTGGGATTTACAATGCACACCGGGGCTGAGGGGTTTTGGGCTCGGAGGGCTAGGACGTCCGTAGATGTCCTAGGGCCAGGCGTACTGGTCGGCAGGGTGGTGGTTTTGGGGTATTCTAAGGAGCTGGTTCAAACTGCTGCAGATAGTAGCATCAGAGACAGGTATTTAACTTAAATTGTTATGTAGATTTAACTTGAATGCAAATTGTGATGTAAAATGTTATTTATTTATTAAAATCTGGAAATGAATATGCTAGAGTAAGCACATTTTTAGTAAGTTTTCAAAATTTCGCTCTGTTTTAATTTATGGTAGCTTAAAATGAAATCCTGGTTGTTACAAAAACCTTTAGGATTTATAACTGATGGGGTGGAAAGGAGAAACGTGTTGAAGGGTACTGAATTCGTGGTGACTAGATGTTCCAAATCAAACCGAAGATCTTCCATAACACCTCCCTATGTGCAAAGTACATGTGATAAGGTTTTTGGGGCATATGTGATGCGGACACCGTGATTTTTCATTCCTCCGACCTTCATGATGAACCGATAATAGTCAAAACATTCATTGACGTGAGTTACATTAACTAAGTGACTCGACCTGGGGCACGTAGAGACTAATTTTGACAGTACCTGGCCTTTTGGAAATGACATGCCCATATTGTTTACGCATGTTTTTGACTCTAATATCCCTTCCCATTTCCAAGGGCCAATCGAGCACTTGTTGACTCCGACCCTTTCATTTATACATACTCAACTTCACATGTTTGGAAACATGGGACATTACCCAACTGAAAACTGCCTCTAAACGGAAAGAAAAATGGTGACGCTAACAAACCCAAGAAAAAACACTCATAAAAAGAAGTGAATCAGCCTCAATGATTTACATATAAGGGAAAGTTCAAATGTTAGTGAAATTGAGGTGTCTCTCCTAGAGGAGAAAAGGAAGACACAAAATAGACAAAGGGGCATATCTATAGCCAATGTCAAAGTTAGAATGGTTCATCACTCCCATAAGAGTTCCTCTTTGGGCCACAATAATCAAGAAATTAATGTTGGCATAAGAGAGAATAATGAGGAATGTGTGGGTTATTGAGATGGTGGGGATCCCCCTTGATATCAATTGTAGATAATGCATGTTGTTACTTGCGTTCCCAAGAGAAAGAGAATTCTTGATGGGGGAAATTCTCAAGACCCTAGGGGTTCAGAAATGAAAGTGACAGACATGGAAGTAGATGAATTCAATTATGTGCCCACATGGGCTACATGAAAAGTAGAAGAAAGTAAATTGATAGTAGAGGAGTGTGTTGTTACAAGGAAGATCTATCAATGGAAAGGGGTAAACCACAACAGATGGAAATGACTGCAGAAATCAACTCTAATCCTAGGTATGATATATAAAAACTATGCTAACAAGATAAGATGAAGAGACTACCTTTTTGAGATGTTCGATGAAGTCCACCATTGAGAACTTAACTCAAAGCAATACACCTACAACTTGTCCTCAACAACTAAGAAAGGAAACTATATGTTGATAATTTATAAAGTTAGAAATTCCCATATGCCCATGGAATAACAATTAAAATATTTGCAAGATATTAATATGACGAGAAAAGAGTATTTCTATTAAAATGTAATCAACAGAAGTGAATGAACTACAAACTTCTATTTTGGAATGGTTTGAAGCAAGAAACTAATTCCCTTCTAGGTGGGCCTCCACCACTTCAATCCTCCACCAAAGGAAAGATCATATAAGAGAGACAATGTGGTTCTCAATCAAGTAGGGATGAGCCAGGGGGTTGAACAATGTGCTTAGACTTAAAAGGAAAAAGTGATGTAGACTCAATATGAAGTGAATAATTTCTCTAGAGTAACTTTGCTCTCAAACTTGAATTCTTCTCCTATTTTCCACAGCTTGGATATGGCCCATTTATAGCCTTTAAGTGGAAATGAAGGGCGGATTTAGAACATGTCTAATATATGGAAGGTCAAGGATCATGGATCCTATGACGTGACATGGAAACTCGACAATGTTTTTTTAATTTTGGGCACAAAACCCGATGTACACAGGTTGTAACGTTGCAACCTGCATATACACATGTTGCATAATAGTTAGGGCACATATCTGTGGAAAAATATTGTTTTTATCTCTGGGATTTGCAAAAAGGGACCTCAAGTTTGCATAGGGAAATGGAAAAAGGCCTTCTGATCAAGTTTCCATAGGGTGAGGCAAATATTGCTATAACATTGGGCCAGGAGGGGAAAATAGATTTCAAGGAAGAATATGTGACTCTTCACCATGCCAAATATCATAAATATTCCAATAAATTATAAGTTTAAAGGGTCGAACTAAAGGATAAAAGAGTGATAGGAAAATAGAGGTTTGAAATATAACTCAAAGGTCTAAGGTCATAAGAGGTTTTCAAGTTTCATCAGTCCATGGGTGAGGCATTATCCCACTTAATAATAGAGATGGATTTAGAAAAAATTATATTGGAGAAGATGATAAGGGAACTCAAAGCTACCCTTACTCGAAGAATTATTTGTTGAGATATTATCTATGAATGTCCTATATTAATTCCATGAAAAAGTGACCAAATCAAGCTCTAAGGTCACCAGGGATGTTAATATATTTATGTGTGTTAGGAAAAAAATTTCTAAAAACATTAATAAAAGAATTGACATAATCATGGAAGCTCTAGATATTTCCATAAAAGTAGGTGTCATGATAGGAAGAGTTTGTTCATTCAAGGAATTCTTGTAGAAATATTTGCAAACTCATGAGCATTTAAAAAAAAATGAAGTATTTCCATTGCAAGGATATAAAGTATGGATGAGCATATGAGACTCAAATAGGATATCCCTTATCAAAAAAGATTAAAGAAAATATAGGTTTCTTGGCTCGAAAGGATTAATACCCTCCAATAATTGAGCACCACTTGCAATGCTCTTGACAAAAGGAGAAGTTCATTTCCTTTGAGGGTAACAGATATAGTCCAGGAACTTGAAGGCCCACCTAAGAAAAGGGATTCCATGTTGTTAACGAGAGGTCAAATGCAATCCAATCTAGGTATACTAAGGGTTGCACGGGGAACAAAATTCGATGATCTCGCAATTTTTTCAAAGGACAAAATATGACACTAGCTTGACAATGAATACCAATATCATCCATTACACAACAACAATGTGAAATGTTGAATAATATTGAATATGAGTTTCTTATATTTAGCGTGACATAATATATAGCCATAGTGCCATTACGCGAGTATATTCAATAATGGATAAAGGGTGCATTGGAAGTGATAACTAACCCACCTTGTTCTTGAATATTAAATAAACAATTATGATAGTTTGGACCAATGGTGTTGGTTCTTATTTAAAGAGAAATTGAACCATCCTCCCCTACTTCCATTTTTGTGAGTATAATCCTTGTTTGAAGAATTCGCTTTTGTTTTCTTCTTTCTCAGTCTGCAATCATCTAATATTGTTATCCAAATTCTATTGTTTGTGTACAAGATTTATTGTTGATTGTTTCCTTTTATCTTCCAAATTACCTCTTCACAATATATGGCTCAAAACAACACTATCTCAATTCATTATTTTCTCATTTAAGTATCACGAGTATTATGTAATGTTGATTTGGAATAAAAAAAATTTGATCTTGAACAATCAATTTATATTTATTATTTAAACTCCATAGAGAGATATTTTGGAACTCATCACTGTTGTGGTTTCTAAATTTTATGTGAGAATGGAATCTTGAGAATGAGTTTCCTTTACATCTGTTTGATATGAATGTCACAAAATCCTTTAAAGTTATATGAAAAGGACCATCTTTGTTTCTCTATGTTTTTTTTGTATTGCTTCAAATTTGCTACATTCTCTTGGGATGATATGGGAAATGGATATCATGGAATAAGAGTAATTTTGTTTTCCTTCCTTATGATTGAGAATTTTTCCCTTAATATTTTATTTGCTTGTTCCACTTACATGTATTAAATGTTTATGAAGAACAAATCTTATGTTTAGAAATAGTGATATAATTGTTATCTGAGTGAGAAATAGAGGAGCATCACCTCTATTAAAATGAAGAGGGTATCTCAAATTCCCATGAGAATTACCTATGAGGTTGTCTCTTGTCCTAGACAAGAAAAGAGATCAACAAAATCACTAGTTCCAAAGGATTGGAATCATGGATATCCTTCCCATCCAAGTCAAACACAATATTAGGGTTTGCAAAGGATCCTTTGGGATATTTAACAACATCCAATACCTATCTAGTTCTAGGAATAGGTATGAGGGGACGGGGGGTTAAGGATTTTTATTCTAAATAGGTTGGAAACAAATCACTGGGATAATTTGAAAATTTTGTTCCAATCTCATTTCCCCAAGACCCAAAAATGATATTTTCCAAAGAAATAATTTGAGATAAAAAGTGAGACTAGTGTGTCTTACCACATTTTGTATTAGCCTCCTTGTTATCACTAATTGTTTCTAGGTTTGGCTCCTTGTGATATCCTAACTTTTAGGTTTGTAAATCTTCTTCTAGATGCCCAAAATGATTACAGTTAGGGGTCACTCGGACCTCCACATATTCTTTTCTTCTAGAAATTTGGATTATTTCCTATTCGACCATCTCCAAACCTCTATAAATTTTTCTTGTTTCCCAAATATTCCGGTACATTGGGTAGTTACAGTATGCAACTAGGTGCCCATAATAGTGTCAACTCACACATCTGAAGGGTACTTCTTAGTAGTCCAGGTTAAAATGAAAAATATAAACAACCCTATGGATATCCATTGTCTTTGCCAAACCTTTGCTAACCTCCAACATGACCATAATGTAAGCCATTCCATAGTATCATGTTTCTATATGTGTTACGTTTTCTTCATAATATTTTCCTAAATCATTGCCTATTTCCTCGAAATCATCTTTGGACCAAAAAATCAAAGTAAGACCAAGAATTCAAACCTACAACAGTAGAATGTCCAGAATGTTCAATATAGCATCAAACTCAATGTGTCATTTCTTTAATAATAGAGTTTGTACTGAGCCCCATCTCCAGTGTTGGTGCAAAAAATTATTTTCTTCTTTTATTTTCCTAAACACCTGAACTAACCATCCTTTGACCAATATCATGGTTAGTGGGATGCATCCCACTAAAAATTAAAGTTTTATCTTTGTCTAAGCCTTCAATTACTCATTCCTCATTCTTTTAAAAAGAAATTGGCATACCAAGGCTTTATCCCCCATCTCCACTATATCATTTAATTTTGTTTTTCCTCTTAAGTTTAGGCTAATTATTTCCAGGGATAATTTTAGAGGCTAAATTTTACTCATAGGCTAATTTTCCAATGTTTTTCCCAAAAAAGGATTCACTATTCTAAAAATGTTTTGCCCAAATTCTATAGGAAAAAATTATTTTACCTTAAAAATCACCAAAAATTTATACAAACTCTATAAAATCCTTAGAAATTTGAATATTTTTACAAAAATATCACCAAACATTTTATAGTTGACATATGAAGGATTAGTAAGATTGACCAAGGTTTCTACATTTTAAAATAAATTTCTATCCTTAAAATCATCCCCTGGCCCTTTTTAATACACTTGCATTGCTTGGGTTTCATTGATCCCTCCTAAGAATGTAACCCTACAACCTCAAAAATCAAAGGAAGGGACTCTACTCATAAGCTTCCAATGCAACATTTAGACAACAAAACTAGAAATAAAGAAACCATACTTTCTTTTGACTACACAATTACATTGGGTTTTGAACTCATTACTAAACTTGGTCTAAGGGTTTGCAACAACATTCCTTGAATGAATCTATCCCCCATCCTATTTTCTGTAGGAGATAAAGGTCTACAAATATGTTGGATTGAATTCATAAAAATTTGCATGGGGTGAGGCACTTCGGCATTGATCATCCTCTGAAGGATCATTATAGGGTCCTGTCAACCCTTCTTCCACTTGTCCGATGGGAATAAATCCATGATATGTAAAATTCTAAGCCAACTCACCTAAAATGGCTATAGTATTTGTAGTGTCCCCAAGGCCGAGCCCCGTTGTAAACCAACTTCTGAAAGGAATTGTCATTATGTTTTATAGGATGGTGAGCCAAGTTCTTATAAGCTGGAGACTTATGTGTTTGTTAGGCCAGGGAGCCTAAGTGTTGAAGGCCAGGAGCCTGCTGTTGTACTTGTATGTATGCAGAACATTTAATAAAATATAAACACCGCCATGTGCAGACCGACCATGATGAATGAGTGAAGGGGGACTAAGCATCCACAGAGTGGGCAAGGAATTAGGGGCTGAAGGTGGGAAAAGGGGCTAAGTGTTGAGCCTAGGGGCTAAGCCTAGGGGGGGCTTAAGCCTGGGAATAATATTTTAATATTATTCCAAAAAGACATGTGCATTTGTGTTTTATCCTAAGTGTTGGCAAGGGAGGATGTACAAGGGTGATGTGTGCTGGTGGAACGCATGCAGTGCCATGGGTGACAAGTTTCAACCCTGATGCATGCGAATAAACGGCCAGGGTGAGCCGTGAGAAAGGCTCATCCTCCTCCATTTGAACCTGAACTGTCATGAGCGTGAATCGTGTGACCTCTGCAAGAGACCCTCGTGCAATTCTTAAACGGGGAAAAAGTCAGTGTTTGTCTCTACAAATCTGTGTACACCTCTATTCTGAGAGTCGAGAAGATTGTGTTCACTTTCTGATAAGCCTGGTTCATCCTCCCGTTCTGCACCAGAGAGTTTGTGTAATTCCCTGTAAAAATTGCTTCTCACGCAATTCAAAAAATCAACACCGTGAGACCTTGCCGCCATTGCTGAGCTTGTTTGAGAAGTCTGAGTCTGTAATCTCGGTTGAATATAGTGGTCATGCAGAGATGGATTGCACATGAATTGTTGTCTAGTGCAGGTGGTAATTGAGCCTGTGTGTGATCTCTCTCTAGGTGAGGGAGGTGGATGTTGTTGGAAGAAGTTTCTTCCAGAGAGTGTCTAGCACCAGCTTCAGGCTCTGAGACTTCCTGATCCGGCCTGTTGCCGAGACCCAGAGAGGGAGGTTAGCACCGATGGATTGTGCTTGTGAAGGTGTATACTCCCGGGCGGAACAGGCATGTGGGGAATGAGAGTTTGGTAGCAGTGGGTGTAAGATGGCATCCTGGGAAGAATCCTTCCAGATTATAAGTGTTTTTTTCCCTGTAACCTCAGCCTAGCTAGGATTCCTTGCCTTAGGGTGGAGCTTAGTCCCATCTCAGGGGTGGTCCACTGCTGAGCTGATGAGCAGTGTGGTCTAAGGCTGGGAGGTTTGTGGAAGGCCTGCACTTGGTTGGTGGAATCTTCCATTGATAAAGATAAGTATCTGTTTATGTTTTACTCATAGATTGCATGACTCCATTGCTTATGTTATCATGATTTCCATTGTGTATATGATTTAGTATGAAATGCTATGGTTTGTAAATTATAGCATTGAAAAATATGTGTACTCTGAGCTTGCATGTGTTTATTTGCTTATATGCATGTGGATTGAATAACACCTGTATAGAGTGGTGTTAAAGTTTCCTTTTCAGAGCGATTAAACAAAGTAGCAGAAAAAGTGTGCTACAGTTTGGTATCAGAGCGTGAGTAAGCGCAGAATTCTGAAATGGGTGTGCTACAAATTGGTATCAGAGTGAAGGTTTTGACACTGAGCCTAGATGGGCCAGTGGAGTGGTCTTTGGACCGAGAATACGAAGAGAAATTGGGTTTGGAGGACCAATTTTGGACCTTGGTTTGTTCCAGAGTGTCAAGTAGTTGCTTGACTGTGCTTACGAGCTCAAGAAGTATAGCAGTGAGTGAAACCGCAGCTAGTGTGGTCTATAGCCACAGGGTGACAGGTCTCTACACCAATGGTGTTAGAACCTTAGGATCTGTTCGGGAGGGAAGGCGAGCCCTCATGACCGTCAGATCTGGAAAATGTGCATAGGAATTAAAATTCCTTTTGAAATACACAGGAATGTGGAAATCATGATATGCGAAATTCCGAATTGGTTAGGAACCGTCCTTGTCGTCAGATCTCGGTCAAAAAACCTATCATCCATAGGATTTGTCGATATATTTTTGAAGGTTAAACATCAAAGACTAGGGGAGAAATCTCCGAAATAGATCTAGACCGTCCGAAAGATGGAGGACACGTGTCGTGACATTTCCCATTTCGGGAAATCGGGAATCGCGATATCGGGAGTCACGAAGGAGGTCAGGAATTTTCATGGTAAAAGTCTCAGGAACGATCTGAGCCATCCATCAGTTGGGACACATGGGAGAGATCGAGAGTTGATCGACATATTGGGGTTTGATGTTTTGCGAATCCTGAGGACATATGTGTTTCGGCATTGGAAAGTCTGGAACCCCGATAGGAGGTATGACTGTGGTCATATAAGGGGAGGTAATGTGAACTAGGAGTCTAGCCTGGAGGGCTAATGGGAGTTAGAGTGCATTGACATTTGGAAGCCCAAAAACCTGAAAGGATTGGGACTTTCCATGGTGGAAACCCCAGAGCAGTCGTGGGCCATCTGATTTGAGATGGCCACGTGTTGAGAGATTACCCATTTCGAAAAATCGAGGATTCGAGAGTTCCGTTGACAAAGAACTTGGACTCTCGTCGTGATAAATCCCGACCATACTGTCGAGATGTTAGCATGTGGCTAAGTCCTGATGAACAGACGATAGTCCTTCGGGGAATCTCTGGGTCTTTAACGACCGTCCGATGTGAGAAACATCTGACCGTGGGATTTTTCTAGGAATGGATGTGGACACATGGAGATGTACCGTGTGTCAAAGGGTCAAAAAGAGAAGTGAGAGTGGTGGGACACTAATGGTGTCACCGAACGTGATGAGGATCCTCCAAAACGTGCCACGCACCACTTTGGTAAAGGGTGACAACTGTGCTATAGAGCCGAAGAATAAGGTAAAACAGAATTTCGGAAGTCGGGGGTTGGAAAGGAGAGTTAAACATGATTTCTCCAGTACCGAGACTCTGAAACCCCGAAACTCGAAGTCCCAAGGTACAAAAACCAAAAGTTCCGAAATCCCGAAGTGCTGAAAATGAAATCTTTGAAAAACAAGAAAATTGCAGAGCCGAACGAGAGCTCAAAAAACCCATTGGAATCGAAATGTCTTTTGTTCTTGTTGGTATTAGTTATAAATGATGAAGATTGTTCCTGAAGGTTTAATGGCCTGATAAACTATGATTTTATTTTCACAGTGCGTGTGCAGAGTTCAACAAAGGTCAGGACTCTAGTCAACCAACGATTGAGTATGGAGTGGGGAAAGGTGTAGATTACCCCCGAAATAGAAGACAAATAGGAAGGAAAGGATGTTAACCTAGGAATCAAAGGATCGAACTCCAATGGGAATGGAAAAGAGAAGGATAAGGAAGGACACATAATGAAAATCATTGAAGGATTGCAAAGAGAGGCCTAGGCTCGCCAAGTTGATAGCCGAAAGCTCATGAAAATCAGGGATCGACAGGGTGCATTAAACTTAAAATTTTTGAAGAGCCTGGAAAGAATAGAGAAGAAACTCGAGAAGGGAAGAGACTCAAGTACGATGGAGAGTCACAAAACCCATGAAAGAAGAATATGGTCGAGGGGCGGTAGCCGACATCTTAGTCGCTCCCAAAGACATTCTGACAGAAAGACACACAGTAGTTCAAGCCCATCCCCTACCAGAAAACATCAAAAATATGGAAAGGAGGAATTGAAAGGAGAGATGAACAAGATTAAGCCTCCAAAATTCGATGGAGAACATAAGAAGGAGGAAGATGTCGAGACATGGTTGCTTGGCATGAAGAAATACTTCCAACTACAGAATTATTCCACCCATGCAGAAGGAAGAATTACAATGTACCAACTGAAAGGAAAAGCATCCATGTGGTGGGATCAGTTTGTGCAGGTGCAACACATCACAGAGAAAGAGGTCACTTGGAAGGAATTTAATAGGTATTTCGAGAAGAAATACCTAACTAAAAGATACTATGACATAAAGATGAAGGAGTTATTCAAACTCAAGTTGGGCAGTATGACCATTGATGAGTATGAACGAAATTTCCTAGAACTGTTGAAGTATGTTCCATTCATCAAAGATGAGGCTGTCAAGATTCAGAGATATCTGAGTAGGCTTCCACCTCCCATGAGTGACAAGATTCAATATGATGACCCTAATACCATGGAAGAAACAATAAGAAAGGCGAAATGCTTGTATGAACAGCAAGGAGAAAGACCTATCCTTCGGAAGGATTGGAAAGATCAAAGGAAGTTTAAGAAGGAATAGAGGCAGAAGGGAAACAAGCCTCCCTTTTTCAGAAATAGTCTTCAGGGACAGCCATCATTTAGAGAGCTTAGAAGGACTAAAGGGGGATCACAAAGATAGAGATTGACACCCATTCAGTGTTGGGGTTTTCAAGGAAACCACAAGTACAAAGATTGTCCCCATAAAAATGGTAAGGCAAGAACTGTACATACTGTTCAACAAGCTGAAATATTGGAGGATATGGGTAGGAGAATGCTGAGGATCTATGCAGCCCTGGACAACAAGCAAGAATAATTTCAATCACACATCATTGAAGTGGAAGGTAGGATTAACAATCGACCACTTGTTATTTTAATTGATTTAGGGGCTAGCCATAGTTATGTAGATCCTAGAGTGGTGGAAAGTTTGCATCTAACAAGGAGAAAACATGAGAAGTCTTGGTTAGTGCAGTTGGCCACAGGGACCAAGAGGAAGGTCACTGAATTGGTTAAGTCCTGTTCAGTGGACATGAAAGGAATGAGCACTAAGGCTGAATTGAACATTCTGCCTTTAGGCTCATACGATTGCTTAATTGGGATGGACTGGTTGGAACAGCACCATGCCCTTCTGGATTGTCGTAACAAGAGGTTTACATGCCTGAACGAAGAGGGAAATTAGGTAACAGTCCAAGGAATTCCCAGAACCGTGACTATGAGGGAAATATCAGCCATGCAGCTGAAGAAATGTTATCGGAAAGGCTGTCAATTATTTGCAGCTCGAGTGGAAGAAGCATCCCAAGATGTAGTATCGAATCTGGAAGACCATGAAGTACTCAAGAAGTTCAAGGATGTATTTTAGGAGGTACCTGGACTACCTTCAAGGAGGGACATCGATTTTTCTATAAATTTGATGCTAGGAGCAGCTCCAGTTTCGAAAGCTCCTTATAGAATGAGTACGCCAAAGCTGAAAGAGTTGTAATTACAGCTCGAAGAGCTACTAAAGAAAGGTTACATTCACCCCAGTGTGTCACCGTGGGGAGACCCAGTCCTATTTGTGACGAAGAAAGATGGGACATTGAGGCTGTGCATTAATTTCTGATAGTTGAATAAGGTCACTGTCAAGAACAAGTATCCTCTGCCAAGGATTGATGATCTTTTTGATCAGTTGAAGGATGCGAAAATATTTTCAAAAATAGATCTCAGATCTGGATATCACCAAGTGAGAATAAAGGATGAGGACATCAGAAAGATGGCCTTTAGAACAAGGTATGGTCATTATGAGTTCACAGTGGTTTCATTTGGATTGTCCAACGTGCCTACTGTTTTCATGTGCTTAATGAATGGAGTGTTCAGAAATTATTTGGACAAGTTTGTCATAGTCTTCCTGGACGATATCTTGGTGTATTCCAAGACAGAGGNGAGGAAGAACATGAGCAACACCTGAGAATGGTGTTGCAGGTGTTGAGAGAACACCAGTTGTACGCAAAACTGAGCAAGTGCTCTTTTTATCAAAGACAGATCCACTACTTGGGACATATTATATCTGAAGAAGGGATCACTGTGGATCCTAAAAAGGTACAGGCCATTCAAGAATGGCCAGCTCCAAGGAATGTGTTAGAAGTTAGATATTTTATGGGTCTGGAAGGATACTATAGGAGGTTTATAGTCGGATTCTCAAGGATAGCCCATTCTATCACTTCCTTGCAAAGGAAGGGAAATAAGTTCCAGTGGACTGAAGAATGTGAGAGCAGTTTCCAGCGATTGAAGCAACTGCTAACCAGTGCTCCAATCCTGAAGATTGTAGATCCAAATAAGGATTACGTAGTGTGCACAGATGCATGTAAGGAGGGGCTAGAAGGAGTTCTCAACCAAGAGGGATTTGTAGTTTTTTATGAATCCTGAAATTTGAAGGAACATGAGAAGAATTATGCCACTCATGATTTAGAGCTGGAAGCAATCGTCCACGCCTTGAGGAAATGGAGACATTACCACATGGGCAAGAGATTTGAGTTGAGAACAGACCATAACGGTCTGAAGTTTATTTGATCAACCGACCTTAAATGCCAAGCAAATCAGATGGCTGGAGTTTCTGTGCGAATATGACTTTGATATCAAGCATATCAAAGGGAAAGAAAATAAGGTGGCTGATGCACTTAGTAGAAATGTGCATGAATTACATGCTACAGCCACTAGCATGTACCAAACTGAGATGAAAGACAGAATTTTTGAAGCTGCAAATGTTGATTTGTAGTACAAAAATCTTGTAGCAAAGCTATAGCAGCGTGAGAGACCATAGACCAAGAAAAGTTACACCTTGGAAACTAATGGTTTACTTCTGTATAAAAACAGAGTGTATGTACCCAATGTTCGAGAATTGAAGCTGGCAATTCTAAAGGAGATGCATAACGTGACTTATGCTAGACATCCTGGATATCAGAAGACTGTGGCAGCAGTCAAAGGCCATTATTTTTGGTTGGGTTTGAAGAAAGAAATTTCTAAATACATCGCCAAATGTATGGAGTGCCAAAAGGTTAAGGCTGAGCATAGGCACCCAGCAGGGTTGTTGTAGCCTTTACCTATTCCTGAATGGAAATGGGACGTGGTAACAATGGATTTTATCATAGGATTTCCTAGAACAAGAAAGCAACATGATTCAATCATGGTGGTGGTGGAAAAGCTTACTAAAGATGCCCATTTTATTCCATTGAAAACCACCCACCGAGCAATAGATGTTGCTGACATTTTCCTAAAAGAAGTTGCACGCTTGCATGGAATTCCTAAGACAATTGTGTCTGATAGAGACCCAAAATTCACCTCGAATTTTTGGAAAGGATTGTTAAAAGGATTCAGAACGAATATGAACTTTAGCACAGCATATCATCCCGAGTCTGATGGACAGACAGAGACAGTAAACAGAGTAATAGAAGACATGCTGAGAATGTATGTGATGGATAAACCATCAAGGTGGGAAGACTATCTGCATTTGGTAGAATTCACCTACAATAATGGGTATCATGCATCATTGAAGATGAGCCCATTCAAAGCGCTTTATGGAAGAAAGTGCAACACTCCAGTGAGCTGGGATAATCCAACTGATAGAGTAGTAGTTGGGCCTGAACTTCTCAAAGAGATGGAAGATCAAATGATAAAAATTAAACATAATCTAAAAGCTACCTAGGACAGGCAGAAAAGTTACGTTGATAGTAAAAGAACTCATAGGGAATTCAAAGTGGGTGACTATGTTTTCTTGAAAGTGAAAACTAACAGGAGTTCCCTAAGGTTGGGAAGTTGCGCCAAGTTGGCAACAAGATTTTGTGGGCCATTTGAGATCCTGGAAAGGATTGGGCCAGTTGCATACATGCTTTCATTACTTGCATCTATGACTGTACATAATGTGCTTCATGTTTCACTACTTAAGAAATATGTACCTGATGCTAATCATGTTATCGATTGGAATGTGATTCAGGTGGAACCAGAGGGTGTCCTCCAAGTGCATCCTGTGCGCATATTGGACATGAAAAGAAAATAGCTCCGGAATCGAGCTATAGAGCTTGTAAAGGTCCAGTGGAGCTAGTCTGGTCTTGAGGACGTGACATGGGAGCATGAAGATGTTATGCGGGCAGAGTACCCATGTCTTTTTGAAATTTTATGAAAATCTTGCAGATGTTGTGTAAAGTTGCACTGAGGACAGTGCAAAAATAAGGGGAGGGGGATTGTAGTGTCCCTAAGGCCAAGCCCCATTGTAAACCAAGTTTCGAAAGGAATTGTCATTATGTTTTATAGGCTAGTGAGCCAATTTCTTATAAGATGGAGACTTATGTGATTGTTAGGCCAGGGAACCTAAGTGTTGAAGGCCAGGAGCCTACTATTGTACTTGTATGTATGAAGAACATTTAATAAAATATAAACACCGCCATGTACAAACCGACCACGATGAATGAGTGAAGGGGGACTAAGCATCCTCAGAGTGGGGAAGGAATTAGGGGCTGAAGGTGGGAAAAGGGGCTAAGTGTTCAGCCTAGGGGCTAAGCCTAGGGGGGCTTAAGCTTGGGAATAATATTTTAATATTATTCCAAAAATACATGTGCATTTGTGTTTTATCCTAAGTGTTGGCAAGGGAGGATGTACAAGGGTGATGCATGCTGGTGGAACGCATGCAGTGTCATGGGTGACAAGTGTCGACCCTGACGCATGCAAATAAACAACTAGGGTTAGCCATGAGAAAGGATCCTCCTCCTCCATTCGAACCTGAACTGTCCTGAGCGTGAACCCTGTGACCTCTGCAAGAGACCCTCGTGCAATTCTGAAATGGGGAAAAAGCCTGTGTTTGTCTCTGCAAATCCATGTACACCTATGTTCTGAAAGCCGAGAAGACTGTGTTGACTTTCTGATAAGCTCGGTTCATCCTCCCGTTTTGCACTAGAGAGTCTGTGTAATTCCCTGCGGAAATTGCTTCTCACGCAATTCTGAAAATCAACACCGTAAGACCTTGCCGCCATTGCTGAGCTTGTTTGAGAAGTCTGAGTCTGTAATCCCGGTTGACTGTAGTGGTCATGTAGAGATGGATTGCACATGAATTGTTGTCTAGTGCAGGTGGTAATTGATCTTGTGTGTGATCTCTTTCTAGGTGAGGGAGGTGGATGTTGTTGGAAGAGGTTTCTTCCAAAGAGTGTCCAGCACCAGCTTCAGGCTCCGAGACTTCCTGATCTGGCCTGTTGCTGAGACCCAAAGAGGGAGGTTAGAACCGATGGACTGTGCTTGTGAAGGTGTATACTCCTGGGCAGAACAGGCATGTGGGGAATGAGAGTCTGGTAGTAGTGGGCATAAGATGGCATCCTGGGAAGAATCCTTCCAGATTGTAAGTGTTGTTTTCCCTGTAACCTCAGCCTAGCTAGGATTCGTTGCCTTGGGGTGGTCCACTGCTGAGCTAATGAGCAGTGTGGTCTAAGGCTGGGAGGTTCGTGGAAGGTCTGCACTTGGTTGGTGGAATCTACCATTGATAAATATAAGTATCTGTTTATGTTTTACTCATATATTGCATGACTATATTGCTTATGTTATCATGATTTCCACTATGTATATGATTTAGTATGAAATCCTATGGTTTGTAAATTATAGCATTGAATAATATGTGTACTACGAGCTTGCATGGGTTTATTTTCTTATATGCATGTGGATTGAATAACACCTGTATAGAGTGGTGTGAAAGTTTCCTTTTCAGAGCGATTAAACAAAGTAGTAGAAAAGGTGCGCTACAGTTTGGTATCAGAGCGCGAGTAAGCCCAGAATTCTAAAATGGGTGTGCTATAGTATTATTCTCTGGAAAATGGTAGACTAGCTAATAAGTAATACCAAAGTCCAACATGGCTCCCAATATACCAATCCCTCAGCTGGACTAGATTTGTTGACCCTCCATTAGGTCTACTAAACAATCTATTCCATCCTCCTTCATACCCATTCTCCAATACTTGTTGACCCTTCATGACACCTTCATGATCAAATATCACCATGGAAAAACCGTATTTACAACTTGCACATACCCTCCTCTCATGTGAAAATCATTGCCTTCTTACTTATCAAGAATTACATTTTTATTAAACCTATATTTGTCGTGCACTAACAAGTTTCAAATTTATTGCAGTATTGTACTTGAAGTTTCACATATGGACTAAATTGATATTGATTGGTTTGTGAAAATGTGGAGGTGGTTTCTTATTGCACGAAGATTGTTAGGGTGAATAGACAATGAGTTAAAGAATAAAACTCGCGTCAAGAGAAAAATGTTGAGCACGRGACTCAATCTACACATTGATCATTCCTTTTTCCTACCACACATAAAAATCACAACCTTCATCTCTTTCAACTTTCAAGGAGGAAAACCTAGCATTTAGAGATCGAGAATGACATAGGTAGATGAGTTCTTCCAACATGACCACTTGGAAAACTTGCTCGATTGAACCCTCAAATTCTAAGGATGAAGAGCATCCCAAACACAACGATGTCAATGCTTTTAATGCATCTTTTCAATAGCTATGATTTCTAAATGTATTCCTCATTGTTTTAATGGTTCAAATCCCAAATATACTTCATTGTAGACCAACTATAGTTTTCCTCACATGCAAGTATCATTTCATGTGAATAACGATGATAAACAAGTTGATTGTTGTTTTTTCCTCACTTTTAATTGATGTTCATTAGTAGGATGGTTTGTTTTCAAGTTTTTGTTCTATCTTGTGCTAGTTTTCAATAATGAAATCATCAATAATTTTCAGTACTATGTGCATTACTCTAGGATTGAAAAAAAATGATATCCTTTCTAGTTCCCATCACATAGTTGTAAAAAACATTTGAAATCATTTATTCTATCAATTGATTATTTGAAACCAAATAAATGAAAAAGAAAATGTAGCAACATTTATGTTGTCAGTTTTTGTGTCTGTTTACTTGAGGATTGAAAAACATACATTTCTGTAAATAAAATTGGCTAACATAAACAATTAGATGCCATGGTGTAGTGTCTTGGTGCGTGCTCAAAGGTTGGATCGAGGTTAAATGTTGGATCAAGCTCTTGTTTGTGTCTACGCCACAATTAAAGTGAAAAAATAGCACCATGGGCCTATTTTTTTTATTATATAAGAAAAACAAGTAGTTGGGCTCAATCAATCTTTTAACCCTTGATTAAGAACTTAAAAAATACCTAGATCAAAGTTAAGATTTCATTGTTTTCACATGCTCTCTTGCCAAAGAGTGAGACGGATGCTCATGGATTGACCATTCTGGTCAAGTTGATGGTCCCCATTAAAGTTCAAGCTAGGGTATTTTTCTTTTGTTATTTTATAGATTTACCAACTTCAATAAGAATATTCTACATTCTTTCCATATAGAACAATAGAACCTCACCTTGCTTGCAAGAATTGTTTCATTATACCACATATCATATTGCAACATTTCCAACTTGTTTGACACTAAATATTTAAAGCTTGTGCCATCTAAATTTTGGGTGGCCTTAAAACTTTTCACACTTCTCCATTTCCATTTCACTTACATTTAGAGGTTGTCTTGGTCACTCCACAATGGTGTTGTCCATTTCACTTACAATTAGAAAGTGTCTTAATCATTCCACAACGGTGTTGTCCATTTCACTTACATTTAGAGGGTGTTTTGGTCATTCCATTCTCATGTTTTGAGTTACTTCATTATTGAATTTCTATATATTATGAATGTAGTAAATTTTAATGTAATCAATTTTAGATATATATATAAGCCATCCCATCTCTTGTAACCCCATTCTACATTTACTTTAAAATTCCTTAAAATTATTGTTTCTTGCAACTTAGGAGAGGAATTTCCTTCCAAGAGAGCGTGCTTCCCTTACATACATATATCTCTATCTTAAAACTAATTTCCTGGAGTTCTTTTAACATGGCTGGGTGGCAATGATTCGAAAATGAATCTATATGCATTGCAATAATTGGAACATATAATAGACTTATGTTGACCAAATTTTTGTTCAAATAAGATTTTGCTGAACTTATTACATCGCACCAGGCTAATCCCCAACTCATGATCTGTTTGGTGTTGCTCACGAGGAAATCTATGGAAAAGACAATTGCAGATATTGAGATGGAAGAATTTCTCCACTCTTTCTCTATGCCCAACTCATATAGCGATTTCACTTTTCTCACTGTCGTAGATGTTGCTGATGAGGAAATCTATGGAAAAGTTAATTGCAGATATTGAAAATGAAGAAGTTCTCCACTTTTTCTCAATGGTCCCGTCTTCGTTTAGTCTTCGATTGTATTTTTTTTCTTAAGAGTAGTTAAAACGTTTTACTTCTTTTCTTTTCTGATTAGAATTCGACAATAATTTAAACTATATTTTAAAATGTATAAATCTATTAAAAATCTTAAAAAAATCGAAACCAGCCAAAAATATATATAATGTCAAGTACTATAATCTTATCTGCTCATCTTCTCACCGTCTTGGTCTTTGACACGCATTTCATAAATTCTACGAGAATTTGTATTGAGTGAAAGAATTCGCTCAGCTTTCTATCTCACGTTTTTTAACACGACATTTCATCAACTCTACGAGAATTTGTTTCTTCATCTCCATGCACACACGGATTTCAAGAAAGGTGAGAGAATATTTTGTCTTCGCCATCTCTACGGATAACAGATGTAACCACAGCTTTCGCCGTCTCTACGGATAACAGATGTAACTACAGCTTTCGTCATCTCTATGCGGCACTCAATTTCGCAATTTGCTTTCTCATCTTGTCTTTCAAGTTTCCGTACTACCCTACACGACTTCTACAGAAAATATATATATATATATATATAACTACTGTAAAAAAATTTCTTTATTGAATAATTTGCCTTAGCTTTCTCCATCTCTATGTTGTTGGGAGGGTACAAAATGTTTCTTTGCAAAGTCATTGCAATGGAAACGCGTACAAATTGAAAATTTTAGGAATGTGGATGAACTGTAAAAACACACACATGTTCTTGTTTGAATTGCTTCATCCCTTACCAACCCTTACCGAATCTCCACATATGCTCAGGAATGCCTCCATGTACTATGTTATAAAACTGCACACACAATTTTTAAAATGCGCATGCATTAAACCATTTGCAGGTTTCTAAAAGTATGCTCATTTTTTAAAGCATGTGTACATTTATGAAAGTGCATGTATGTTGTTAAAATATTGCGCATGTTCCTCTACGTAAAAGAAAATGGGTCTTGGAGTCTAAATGAGGTAAATGAGGTTGGGGGAGTAAGGTATAAGACCCTTGTTTCCGCCAACATGTAACTAATCATATTTAATGATTTCCATGAAATGGAATGCAAATATTGTAACTATATCGTTGCTTAAGTGTAAAAGGAAACAATTGATTTTGGAGGTGAATCCTTAAAGTATTGTCCATGATACTACCAAGGGAAAGAATGTGAAACCTAGAGAGAGGTTCATTAGTCTAAGATGACTCAATTCTCCTTTGTTGAAATAAGTGAATTGGAAATAACAGATTATTTCCCTTAGCGTTGATTTCAAGGAAAATTAATTAATGAGGGATTATTAGTGGTTGAGAAATTACCAACCACCATCAATGAATGGGAGTATGGAGGTTTGACTAGGATAACATAAGCTGTCTAGGGGGAGTAGGTCGAGAGTCTTCCCAAGAGATTATGTGCAAGGAACGCATGAAGGAGCATGATTGCGGGAAACCGGGAAACAAATGMATGGGGAAAGAACTCGAGGAGAGTTCAGGGAGTCTCAGAGAAAGAAGTTGGTCGCAGGACTAGTATGAGAACCCAAGAAACTATCATGAGGTGAGAGGCCATGAGATTGATGTTGGAAGGCATCTGATAAACCTCAAAGAGGCTTGAGCTAGGAGAGGTGAGTGTAGAGAGTTCCSTGGTGGTATCATGGCTTGGCACATGGTTGGCCTCTAACCGAAATGACTGAGCATGTAGAGCCTAAGGTTGGGTGGAAATATGAACACCCACATTCAGTTGGTTGGTATATCTTGTAAACAAGTAAGTATTTCATATATCATGTGTAATAGAATTGAATCATAGATTCTTATCGGTGTTCTATAGATATTTGTGTATGTTTGTGCCTCCTATGCGTACAGTAAAATAATTGCTATAGTGTGATTCTTGTGAAGAGAGAACATGTTTATAAACTAAGAATGCACAATACCCCATAGGAGGAATGGACAACATGTCCTTAGATAGGAATGGGAATGCCTCAATGCCTAAGAGAAGCCTTTGTGTGGTTCAAAGAGTCTTAATGCTTCTGTGGAATCCCCTGTCTTGGTATAGGCAGTTCGCATGACATAAATATCCACCTAAAGTGGTGAAATAAGAATGCCTTGGTGGTATTTGGAGCAAGGAAAGAGTTCCCAAGATCCTGGTAAATCCATAGAATTTTCTTAGAAGACTTCCTTGAATGATTCAGTCTAGTTTCAGACTGTTAATAGGTATAAAACCCATGTTTTGAGATTGAAAAAAGCACAGTCATTGGATCAACACATCGAATAGATACTGACCCTTCATCGTAGTAGGTTATGATGCCTAGAGAGGTTTTATTTTGAGTCAATGATAGTTGTTGATCTATTATAGGATTGAGCGATGAGATGATCTTGACCGATAGTTAGTTTGGATAGTCAAAATGAAGAGGATGTTGGCATGGTGACCAACACATCTTTAAGGATAATGTGTGTTGGTACCTAATTTGTGATACCAAATGTTATGATCCAAATACTCAAAATATGATAAAATTACAGAAGTACACACCATGTACATAATGTTAATGTGGAGAAAAACTCCAATATAGATAAGTTACACAATAACTCCTTAAAGAATAAGGGAACCCCCTCCAAATAACCAAATACCTTTCATACTTCACAATTCACGTCTAAATAATGAATACATGATCGCTTATATATAGTTATTCACACTTCCACATGAGGCCCCTTTATAACTAGGTCAATGCTATTACATATGTATTTACACATTACATGTACATTTAGGCCCCTATCTGCCCCCCGTTGGGGTCATATCATATACATTTAGACATATATATCCCCTTCTTGGGTCGTAACATGGGCCTCTGTTGGGGTCAAGCCTTTGAAAGGTTTCCTTAATCATCGACCATTGGAATTGTGGGTTGATAGATCTCTACCATTAGTCAAAGTAGTCCATGGTTAGGTCAGGATGAGACTCCATACCGACCAAAGTCGTCAATCCATCAAAGCATGGAGGTAGCATATATACCATATGTGAATATAACTTCCCTTATATCAAAGAAAAATCAAATGAAAGTATTTGGTCAGAGTGACATTTCAGAGGGAACTCTTGAGAACTCACAGAAAAATTTCAAAGGAGAAACTCTGAGGTTTAGTCTAGATCGTAGATCGACGAATTGTCGAAATTCAATCGCCATCATTTGTCAGAGATGGAGACTGAGAGATATAGATCATTGATCGGTGTATGGGAAAGATCAAGTCTCAACCATTGATTCGTTGAGGGTCCTACCAAATTTCTATGGTGAGTAATAGCAATGGGGAGTGACATCACCCAACCAATGTACAGTGGATAGGTGCTAGCACCTAGATGTATGAACCAAGTGTTCAGTGATGATGTGTATGCTACGTCAGACCACATGGGTGTCCACATGTAAAGTAACGAGTGTGCCACGTGTCATGGAGATTTGGCATCTTTAGGGA
>JASDQU010100797.1:281039-299399 GCA_032191745.1 Picea mariana
GGAGGATGACACATTTCATCCTTTAATTTGTAGAAAGGACCGAGTATGAGTCCATGTCAGATTAACTCTCGGAACAGGTGCCCAAATCCTAACTATTAGATCCATGACCAAGAGATCTGGGTCGCTCGTTTGAGTTTGAAAGGTTAGCAGGGTCGTATGTCAGTGAAAAATGTCAATTATGATAAAGGCATCAGTGACATAGAGATATCCATTGATCTGTTGTTGGGTGGGAGTTGATCTCCACTGTTGATTTTCGTTAAAGGAGGAAAGAGGAGATGTCATCGTGATGACATTAGGGTGTCGGTTGGACAACTAGCATGCCCTTCAAGATGACCTGTGTCAACCAGTGGAATGGTTGATGAGATAGGAGTGGTCCCTAGAGGAACCAAAAACCTTTATATCTTAGACCATGAGTTAGAAGATTAGATCTAAACACGGTTATATCTATGTACTTTGTCAGAATTTGAAGGTTTGGCAAGGTTGTTTGTTGGTCAATAATGTCGATGATGACCAAGGCATCAAAAATGTGATGAAATTCATTGATCATTGAGAAGGTGAGGTTAAAAATCAGTCGTGGATCATGGTGGGTCCCATATCTATACCACAATGAACATTAAATACTGAGACTTTAACATCTGCACCAATTAGTATCACTTACACAATTAGATTCTTCAAATGATTTTCCCTAGGACCATAGGATCTGGTCGTTGATATATCCTAACCATTCGCTAATTGACAGAAAGTGGAGATTTGGGCCGTCAGATCTAGATGTGTTGTCATCGGAGCACAAGAGGATTAAAGAGTGAGCATTAAATGTTGTATACTTTAGAATCATTGATTCAACCATAATCGTTGGATGACTAGCACGAGGACTATCGCATCRAGGATGGGACCAATTWATGGATCGTCGTTAGAAGTTTTAGTACTGGGGTGTTGATGATAACCCCCATGCTATTTAGGATCACCTATGCAACTAGAGCCGTGGGATGCTTGGCCTTGGGACTGCTGGATCTAGAGTAGTATCGATATAGTTTCATCGAAACTTCTCGTATTGGGGTGTTGATGTTCCATGAGATTAAATTCTTGATGATGAAAATGACATGATTTGGAGAGTCGAAATTGTGGGTTGGTGAGCCATATGGAAAGCATCATGTCAAATCCATGACTATTCCACATCAGATGAAACATGGGCTAGGTAGTTGCGTGGATGTCGCATGGCGGTGAGGTGACCCTTAACCAATGAGGGATAATRAATTTGGGAGGAAATAACTTTTAATCGATATCTCTTTTTGGAGCATGGTGGTAGTCGTTGGAAATATCTTGATGAGAATAAGACAATGGTTCCCTTGAGAATAGGTATTGAGATGATTGAGAAAAAACAAAAAAACTACTACCCCATCCCTTAAAAGGGTACTTATGGGGTTGGTTGTCTTACAAAGTGGTATCAAATCATGGTTCAAACACTAGGCCTGGATGGACTAGCAATCAGTCATAGGACTCATATATCAAGATTTAGATGATATTTTTTAAAAGTGTTTCTACCTTTAAAGGATTGTTTATTATCTGCAAAAATTCCTTGAAGAGAAGGATAGGAGATTGAAATTGTATCATGGAAATTCTTGTTGAATTAAAACATAGGAATCATGATTTGATACATGGAGCCCCTAAACATTTTAACTGTTGTTCAATAAAGAGACCGAGCCCTGTATGTATAATCCCTCATGTTTAGAGGGCTGATGGAAAATATATAAGGTTTTTTTACTTGACCTATAATAAATGAAATTTGGGGCTAGATTTATCTAGTTAAGAAAAGGAGAAAGGGTCCTATGTTTTATTGATAGCCCTCATAAAAGAAGTGAAACATCATGAACATATGAGAAATTTATTAGCTCATGGATGTATTAAATAAAATATATAATCATATTAACATAAGGTCCTATCTATGCATATGAATGAAAATAAATACAATTGAAATACATATGCATCGAAGGCATGAGAAAATGGCTTAGTGCACAAGGATATGATGGAATGCATATGGTAAATATTGAGCATGCATGTAACATGCGTATAGACTTATTGTAGTCTATGATTAGATATAAAATGTGATTTGGTGATAGATAATATGGCTAGTGATGATCTAATAATAGGAGCATAAGTAAAATGTTAATGAGTTGATTGCATATTTCCTTATGAAGATAACGCTGAAATGATTAATGAAAGTTTGGTTAAGGAAGTGTTGGAGAATTTATGGATGACCAACAGGTCATATTGACATATAGAGAATGATAATGGCTATATAGGTATCTCTTAGTACGCTCAAGTATCAATGAGACATAGTTCAAGAAAGGATACCTTTAGGAGAGGTCTATTGACGAAAGACGATTTGAGGTATGGAAGGGGGCAAGGTTTGGTATATTGCTACCCTGGGTAATGTTGTATCTACCCCCTCTGTATTTTATGAAATTGTGGAATATTGAATGTAACCAAAGGACAAGAGTGACTTTTTACTGGTTGTTTTCAAACAAGACAATGTAATAATGAATTTGCCTGAGAAACTTGTCAGTTGATTGGACGTAAACTCTCAACAAATAAGGCTGACATTGAGATTAAATAACCAAATAGGAATAATACAAAAATGTGCAAGTGATGCACATGTATGATGTATGGGTGGATGTATGACTTCTTGAGCAAGGAGGGAGTAAGGAAAGGAGAGTGATTTTCTGGACTAGATATTGCCATGGATGCATGGTTGATCCTATGTTGGAGGGTCTGATTATATTGTTTAGATAATGACTAGGGGAAGTATGGAAATCCACAGAAAAAGATAATATGAAATGATAAAAGAGAGAAAAAATCATAACCTATTTATTGGTTGTTATATTGTAAAGAGGGTGGCCTAAGTATGATCATATCTATGAGATTGGTCATGTAAATGACCATGAGATTAGATAAAAAAATGGATGATGTTAAATAAATGTGAATGAATGAGGTGAAAGTGTGCACATAAAAGTGTGTGTGTGTGTGTATTTTCTTAAAGGTATAATATGACTGACTAATCGAGTGGGTTATGAGGAGAGAAGTGTGATTTCCTATATTGAATAATTTTGTACAGGCATAGCTGACTTCATTTTAAGAAGTCTGATTATTTTGTTTGAATACTAGATTGATAAGGGTGTACTCCATTCCTCAAGAAGAGCTAGTGTAACTTGTTGAAAGAATAAATGAGCAAGGATTCTATAATGATATGATAGAAGGTGGTATGATTGTGCCTTTGAGAATTGCATGAGAATGATTGTGAAAAATCATGAGAGAAATGATTTGAATCAATATGCAATGTGGAAATTGTTAAGTGTGGGAGTGGTGGACACACACAACATGTTAATTCATGTGATTTGGCGCATAGGAGAACAACTTGAAAGAAAGTTTTTAACATAAAGATACATATTTGAATGTAAATCTGAAATTCATAATAAGAATACAAGATTATATTCCTTATGGAATATTGGAAAAGAATATGAAATGACAAAGCCGAGGCTGACTCAAGGTTGAGGTAATCTTAGATACTGATGGATATGTAGTAGGGAAGTTGCATGATGAGATAGTTCCATGTGGAGGAACTGTGTGAGAAATCTTCCAAGAGAGCAGATTCATAATCTTAATGACTGTTGGAAAATTACACAATAGACTAGAAAGTCTATTTGTATAAGAATCCTGGATTACATTTTAAAATATCATGCATGAGTGAAAGATATGAAAAATAACATTGACCATTTTGATTTGTAATGGTAATGTGCATAATCCACATGCCCATAAATCATTGTGAACTAAAATCTTGTTTTTGTAGCATGTTGATTTATCTATAAAGGTTAATATGAACTTGACTGATACTGCTCAAGGAAGAGAGCATGCAGACCCCACGATGGACAGATTTCATTAGAAAATAAGAATAAAAAGATTAATATTTTTCTCACTCTAAAACTTTGAATAATGAGACAAAGTTGTACGTTTTAAAAGAAAAACTATGAAACCAAGTACAATTGGTGAAAAGAAAGTAAGCTAATAAGTATGTTTAGATGAATAGGATTGATTGAGCCATGTTTAGTAAAGGCAGTGAGGCCTTAGAAATAAATCAGTTGGGTTGAAAGTTCTGGGTTATGTAGAAGGAGTTGGAAAAATCGAATAATATCTTAACTCCTCTGTTGTTGTCTATTTATATGTTTCTCTATTATTAGAAACTGATGTGTTGATTAATGTAAATGTTTTGGAATGAGATTATTGATAGTTATATGACTATAAAAATAGATGAAAAAATTAAGGATAATGTGACAAGTGCCTAGAGATATGCTAGGACATATTTAATAATGTTTCCTAATTTAAATACTATGGTACATGTATTTTTATTTCACATGATAAATAATGTAATTCTGAATGTGATGTTGTATATCATGTGTAGAAAAATATTGGAAATATTGGGGAAGTGATCCAGGTGGATATTGGTGACCACCCACCTATTTCAAATAGCTCCTCTTAATAGTTTTTAGTTCAACACTCTCTTGTGTACTTCTTTGGAATTGTGGTCTCTACACTTCTGGGGTTTTATAAAGCACGACACATCTTCCAAGTGGATACTAGTGGCCTCCCATCTAATCCAATTGGCTTATTTTGTATGTTTTCATGTTAGAACATATTGTTGTACTTCTAGGTATGTTTTGGGTCCCTTGAGAGTGTTTTTTTGTCTCGCCAAAGTCCAATTGTAGACAAAGTCAGAGTTTGATAGTGTAATATGTATCTCTCTAAAATACCTTTCCAACGGGCTATCACAAATGTAAAACAGAGGTCGTATGCAAAATTTACGACCCCGAGAAGTTGTGGTACCAACTTGCCCATAGGGGCCCACATAACTTTTGGCATTTCATCTCCTAGGGTTAGGTTTTTAGATGTCTAGGGTTTTATCATTCATGATTAATATAAAAAAGGCCTCTAGAGAATCATTGTAATGATTCTTCTCAGAATAATGCATGTAGCATCAACATCTCTCTCCATAGATAGCTACCACCATTCGAGCAAGTGGTTTAGTTTTGCAGTTTTACAGTTTTAGCCTATTTCATTTATTCAATAAAAGATATTATTTACTGAATGTTTGTGTCATTCTTCATATCTCTATGTTTATTGTATTTAGTGTGTTAATCAATTTGTTCCTCTCCTAAATATGTATTAGTGGTATCAGAGAAGTCTTCTCTTCATCTATTTTTCTTCATGCATGTCCCCGACAAGATATGGGTACAAGAAGTTGGGACTCGAACCAATCGAGTTGTTGCAAGATCAATCATGCCAAGACCGACAAAAACCCATGGGAGACGAAAATAAATATTATGTATCAAGAGATCCTTTTAAAATGTTGCTCGAAGAAGCCCTTACATGACAAAGGAACAGAATGATTGACAACTTTGCGCCAATCCTTTAGCGGATTCCCACAGGAGAAGCATCTTCATCAAGAAGACATGAAACCCTATTCAAGGTACAGGTAAATTTTGATATTTTATTATTTTAAGGACTGATAAATGCGGAGTTTGTAGATAAATGGTTGAATCCACTTAAAGAGTATTTTTCGGTCCATAATTTCTTCGATAGGGAAAATATTACTTTTTCACTCCTCAAGGTCATCCTCCAGGTTACGGACATGTGGAAAACTTACTCTGAGAAAAGGGCCATAAAGGAATCTACAATATTTTTTGTTTCCTCTACATGGGACTCCTTATGGGATGCCATTAAAGAATAATACTACCTTGTTGGAAGCTACGAGGACCAGTACACCATATGGACCACCCTGCATCAAGAAAGGGACTAGATAGTACCAAATTTCACCAATATTTTCCATACCCTACACACCAATTTGGGTATCAAATACTCTGAGAGAAATATGGTTCTCAAATACCGAAACTCTTTACATAGATACATTCAAACAAAAATGGATTTTCTGGGCATCGCCTCATTGGGTGCAACTTATAGATATGTTGTCAAGAGAGAGCATAAATTTAAGTAGAAGAGGCGAGACTTTGGATCTACAAACGCCTCACAACTGAAGTAAGGAAAAGGCATCCCCAAACCACACAACAACATACATAGAAAATATGGCCACTCCCAAGACAAGCAGTCCAATTCGCAACACAAGAAGGGAAATGAGAAGATGAAGAAGGACATGGGAAAAAGGTGTGAATACAATAAAATCCCTTGGAAAAACACTGAAGAATGCCTCTCCAAGAAGTCACTCGTGGTCGAGTTGAAGGCTTGTGGGTCATAGGTTGATTCTAATTCTGAATCAAATCAAGAAGGAGGGAATAATATTATCCATGTTGAACCCAATGCCATTGTTGCTACCACCAAAGTATTGTCAAACAAACCAAAAGAACCAAAGGATGGGGAACGACTCTTTCACTAATAGATGCGGGTAAATGGGGCTTCTCTTCAATTCATTGTCATATAGATGATTTTAGGGGATACATTTCGCAAATGGGCTAATTTTCCATGGTTTTTCTCAAAAAATGATTCACCAATTTCCATTTTTTCTAAAAATGTTTTGCCCAAATTCCATAGAATAAAATTATTTTACCTTAAAAATCACCAAAATTTTATAGAAAGTATATAAAATCCTTAGAAATTTGAATATTTTTAAAAAAATATTGCCAAACATTTTACATTTTTCATATTAAGGACTAGTAATATTAGCCCATGTTTCTACATTTTAATATAAATTTTCATCCTTAAAATTATCCTTGAAATTTGTCGATAGCAGCAGTAAGAAGAAACTAATCTCAACAGAGGTCATGAAGCGGATGGACCTACTAACGACATCACACCCTCATCCCTACACCATCAATTGGCCTCAACAAGGAAGAGATATTTGTGTCAGCCAACAATGTCATCTTCCCTACGACATCAAGCCCTTCAAAGATGAGGTATTATGTGATATTGCTCCCCTTTAAGTTTGTGATGTTCTGTTAGAACAACTATATTTATGGAAGCGTCATTCTATGTATGAGGCTAGACCCCACAATGTTATTATTACTTTGGGTAGACAATTTTATAGCATACCAAAGGTAGCGTTGCCTACCACTATTTATTTAATCTCTGCTAAGCAATGTAGCAAGGTCATTTCACAAACTGGGAAGTTCGTCTTCTTTGTGATCTGTGCTCACAGTAAATAGAAGGTCACCACCACATCCATGGCCTCTACATAGAGCCTCACCCACCAGGATATTGATACATTACCAAGTCAAGCATCTAATTGATCTAACTCCCATTTCACCTCTACCTAATGGGCCAGTGTATCATCACACGCTGATGGAAAATGATGAAATCAAGCATTAGATCTAAGATATTCTTCAAAAGGGGAACATCAGACCCAACTTCTCCCCTTGTAGAAGCTTGATTGTATTGGTGTAGAAGAAGGACGGGACCTGATGACTCTTCATTGATTATAGAGCATTAAAAAAAATCACAATTAGAAACCAATACCCAATTCCCAGGATTAATGACCTTCTTGACCAACTCAAGGGCGTAAATTTCTTCAACAAGATTGACATGAATACTGGTTACCGTTGGGTTCCCATCGAACCAACTAATTTCTGGAATACAACCTTCAAATCTAAAGAAGGTCTCTGTGAATGGTTGGTCATGCCCTTTGGCCCAAAAAATGCACCAACCACTTTCATGCAGTTGATGGATGATGTATTGAAACTATTCACCAACTCTTTTGTCATGGTATAATTAGATGAAATCCTCATCTTCAAAAAAACTTGGGAGGAGCACATGTGGCATATTCAACAGGTTTTGAGCACTCTGTAGTAGCACAAGATATATGCCATCTTGGAAAAATGTTCCTTTGCCATGAACAGTGTCCAATACTTGGTATAGATTTTTGATGATCATGGGGTACATGTCGATCCCACTAAGATCCAAGTCATCCGTGACTGGCCAGCCCCAACCACACTAATCAAGATTCGAAGCTTCTTGGGCCTGACCAATTTCTACTGATGGTTCACGTTGGGATTCTGCCATATTGCACCAAGGATAATTTTAAGGGCTAAATTTCTCTCATGGGCTAATTTTCCATGGTTTGTCCCAAAAAAACATTCATCATTCTAAAAATGATTTGCCCAAATTCTATACGACAAAATTATTTTACCTTAAAAATCGCCAAAAGTTTATACAAAATACATAAAATCCATAGAAATTTGAATATTTTTACATACATATCACCAAACATTTATAGTTGGCATATGAAGTATTAGCAAGATTCGCCAAGGTTTCTACATTTTAAAATAAATTTCCGTCCTTAAAATCATCCATGTATTGCATGGGACCTTAGCCACATGACCAAGGGTGGTGGCAGGGAAAATTTTGTGTGGGGGAAGGAACAACAAAGAGCATTTGATAATCTAAAGAATCACTTGTGCTCAGTTCCACTATTCTCCTTTCTTGATCTGCAACAACCATTCAAGATTGATAATGATGCATATGTCTATGTTTTCGATGCAATTCTCACTCAACATGGTCATCTGGTGGAATACCATAGTGAGACACTCTCAGATAATTTCTGAAAATACCCCACCTATGACAAGGAAATGTATTCCATTGTACAATCATGTTGTCAAAGGAAACATTACATTTTTGGAAAGGAGAAAATCATTCACACTGATCACAAGCCTCTGTGTTGATACTGAGAGGGGGGTGAATCAGTATCAAGTAAAATTTAAAACCTTTTTCAACTTATACTTAAACCATTCAACTATATCCAATGAGAAATGAACAATAGTATAAGAGTCACACCAATACACCACAATACACCATGCACAATATATGAGAAATAATCAATAGTTATTGTTCAAAACACTCATGCTCCCCCTATCATCATGATCCCAATTTCTCTCCCCCTTTGACATCAATGGAAAAGGGTAGGGCTTCTCCCCATGAGTTTAATGGAAAAAGGTAACTCTCTTCTTTAGGGCTGCTCCCCCTAAATATGTGGCACTCAACAATACTTCATCCTTATTTTTGGGCTTTGGCACTTTTTCTTCCTTGGAATCCTTTTCTCTGGCTTCTATATTCTCTCTCTTCTTCATGTCTAGGATGTATATGTTGTTCGGTCTTCTTGTTGCAGTTGCAACCAATCTTCTTGAATTATTTTCTCTGATTTTACATTTTCAGGTGTCAAGCGTAAGAGTGTACCCTTGATCACATATTTTGTTGACACTGCGGAGATTATGCTTCAGATCTTCAACCAATAAGACTTTTTCTTCTTTTATATTTTCACTTCCAAGCTTTATAATTCCTTTTCCAAGTATTTTAGTATATGAGTCATCTCCAAATGTAACATTTCCACCCCTTTTCTTCAAGATGACAAATTCGCTTTGATCTCGGGTCATATGAGATGAACACCCACTGTCTATGAACTAGTCATCTTCTTTTTTGCTCTTTAGCGACCAATGTTATTTGACAGTTTTCATGTTGTGGAATTTCTTTCCTTTTCCATGTTGTAGTTGGTATACAAACATTTGGCATATGATTATCTTCCTTCATCTCTCTGCAATCTCGTGCTTTATGACCAAGATTATTGCACTTGTAACATACAATATTTTGATCCATTAATGTGTCAAATGGATTATAATTTTTGTTGATAGGTCTACGAACATTTCCATATCTACTATTTTCACCATTCATGTAGCTTTCATAGTTATTCATTTCATTGATTCTACAATTGATTGCCTTGTGTCCAAAATTTCCACAAGTATAACAATGTCCAAGAAATAAATTTTGATACTTGGGAGTAAGTGATCTTCTTTGTGGTGTGGTCCATTTGGGTTCACGTTCTATTCTTCTATAGTTTCCTTCATAATGATTTCTTTCATACCTGATGGGAGAGGATCTTCTTGATGTCACATTCCTTCTGAATTCTAGTCTTCTATCTTGTTGTTCAACTTGTTCTGGAGTGTTGGTTTCAACATTTTCATCTTCCTTCTCTTGTTTTGTTGTATTAAAACTATCGTTGTATCCTAGTCCTAGCTTGTCATTTGGAGATATTTGATGTCTAAAGATCTCATCTAATTTTTCAGTGCTTTTTTTCGAACTTCTTCAACTTTTTTGTTGTCAATTGTAGCTCCCCTTTTGTGTGATCCAATTTTTCTTTCAATTTCTCATAATATTATAATTGTTCCTTCAAGCTATTAATGGTCTTTTCAAACATGTAATTCTCTTATTTACAACTACTCAATTCACCTTTTAGTATTATTTTTGTGTTTCTAAGCTTTCTATTTTCAGTTTCAACATGCTTCAACTTTTCAAGATTCTCATATTCTTGTTCACTCTATGGATTTCTTTTATATCCCCAAAAGGAATCAAGGTTGGCTTCTTCATCCGAATCTTGTTCACAATTGATTTCTTATTATTTAGAATTATTTTGATCATCATCCTAGGTTTCTTGGGTTATGAAGAGGACTTCTCCTCCCTCATTATATTCTTCATCACTCTCATCTGAGGAGATGTCATCATCCTTGGAGTAGAAGCTCTTTTTATTGTTGAGACTTATCTTTTTATAGTAGCAGTTTTCAACAATATGTCATATTCTACCAGAATCAAAGGTTTTGAGAGGAGACTTACCTTTGTATCTTCCACTTCCCTTCTAAAACTTTCTTACAAAATTTTATATTTCTTCATCAAGGTCATTATCCTTATCTTTTGTCTTATTTATGGCTTTAAAGGTTTCTTCAATGCTTGGCTGGTCACTTTCTGTACCTGTTCTCATTTCATATGCTATAAGAGACCCATGTAATTCATCCATTGACATTTTGGTCAAGTCCCTAGATTCTTCAATGTTGGAGATCTTAGCATCATACTTCAAGAGAAGTGATCTCAACACTTTTTGTACAACCAATGATTCATTGAGCTCTTCACCTAATCCTCTGATACCATTAACAACCTCAAATTCTTCTCTATGTCGTTGAAGCTTGACCTGCTTAACTTTTGGATAAACTTTGTAGATAATCTTGAATTTGTCCCATACTTCTTTAGCAGTGTTGTAGCCCATCACTTTGCAAGAAATGGTTGGTGCCAATGCTGCTAGAATTACATGTCTATCTTTTGAATTACAACTCATAAGCTTCTTCTCATTTGGATCGGTTGGAGCATTATTTGGGATTACATAGCCATTTACAATTGAGTACCAAATGTCTACTCCTAAATCCGTTAGGTAAGTTTTCACTCTATCAATCTAAAATGCATAATTTTTTCCATAACATTTTTTAATCCCATTTGAAATGTGCTCATGGTCATCCATCTCTGCTCAATAGTTTCCTTCCAGTGGTTAAACTGTTCTAAAGGCAACCTGCTCTGATACCAATTGTTGATATTGAGAGGGGGGTGAATTAGTATCAATTAAACTTTTAAACCTTTTTCAACTTATACTTAAACCATTTAGATATATAAAATGATAAATGAACAATAGTATAAGAGTTACACCAATACACCACAATACACCATGCACAATATATGAGAAATAATCAATAGTTATTATTCAAGGGAAGTAATGACTTCCAAAGGTAGCTACAGCTTCCAAATGTAAAGGGAGGGATAAAAATCCAAGAGGAAGGTACAATCCTCCAATATCAAGAGAGTATTTAACTCTCCATCCTTCCCCTTCCTTCCACCCAATAATATATGAGAGATAATAAAACTTTACATTAAATCATCACCATCAACCAACCATCACATAGAACCTGATAATGCTTCCTTAGACTTCTTCAATTTCTGCAATTCTTAAATTATTGGAATACTCTGATCCTGTAGATAATGTTTCTCAATGTATTCTCTGAAACTTCTCCAAGTTTCACTCCTTGAATCCTCCCCAAAAAGAAGTTATAGAGAGAATGGTAGACATTGTTCAATTCTGGTTTATTCAGGATACCGAACTTGTACAGAATACCCCGTGCGCAATATTTAACATCAGATTCTGAAACATGTACACAAGAGCCTACAGTTCATACTATTTCTAATTCAATTTGTCCCACTTCATTTGGATTCTCTATGAAGAAGTTATGATTTTTTTACCCGGAACATCTGTTTATTGACCAGCTTCAGGACTGGTCAAAAACCCTATCTTCCACAGAGTGTATCTCCATAATTATAGAGAATCAAGAGCTGAAACTTTTACCACAGGTACCTTGATATGTATTCTCAATACCATATCAATTTCACCATCTGAATCATTCTATAAAAATATTTATAGAAAAAATGGTAAGATGACCTGAAAATAACTTACCTTAGAACACATCACCAAAAGACTTCATCCTCCCTTGAAATCCGGCCTTCTTTACTTCTGATTTTCCTCTAAAATTTGACTTGTGTATCAAATGAATGTATAATGATATTTATTTATACCATTTATGTCAGTTTAATTTAACATTAGGGCTGACCTGACACTTTCTTATTTTGTAATTTTGTTCTCTAATTATCTTCAGGGCCTACATGTACTTCCTTCTTCAATTCACTTTTTAATCTTCAAAAATTCATTTCTCCTCAACCATGAGGATCCACATGATGTGCCACATACCACTGGAAACAACATGATGTATACTATCCAACCACAACTTTTTTATATGCATGTGCATTTCTTTTCATGTCCAAATACCTTCATCAATCTTGCGGTCCAAAACCCATGACTAGGGTTGACATCAATGAAAACAACCAATCTTCCAACACTCTGCAGTTCATATAGACACAGGGGAAGTTGCAAAACCATTGCCATTAGAATTATTCCACCTACTTGTAGTAGTTCCATCTCAACAACAAGTATAAGAAAGGGAACACAAATTGTGTCGCTGACTATCTCATTTGGCCTCTCGTGGTTGCACTCATCATGGTGCTCCATTTATGTGGAAATGAGGCATCTGAATGGCCCCAACTTTATAAACAAGATTTGGACTTCCCCACCACTTATCATCTCTTGGGTATACGATAAAATGTCAGTGATTTTCACATTCAGGATGGGTTTTTATGCCATCTAGGCCATCTCTGTGTTCCTACAAGAGAGTATGCAAATTTGATTTGGGAAACCCACTACAATCAGGTGGTAGGAAATTTTAGCATGGAGAAAATTGTGGTCGTTGTCTAGAAACATTTTTATTGGAACAAACTTCGACAAGACGTCAGAAAGTATATCAAATCTTGCACTGCTTGTTCCATTTCCAAGTTAGCCATCAAGAAGTAGGGATTATACATCCATATTCCTACCCTAGAGAGTCCTTGGGAATCCATATTGATGGATTACATGTATGGCATTCCGTCCACCAAGCAAGGTAGTGATTGTGTATTTGTGGTCGTTGATCAATTTTTGAATATGGTCATCATCATATGCTACAATAAGAATATCACAGCGACAGATATTTCCAAGATCTTCTTCGAATGAGTGTGGGTCCATTTTTGACTACCACAGACCATCATCTCCAATCGGGACAACACATTCCTCATCACATTTTGGTCGAGACTCTAGTCACTGTTGGACACCAAGCGCACTAAATCCACTGCTTTCCACCCCCAAACAGATGGCCAAACAGAGTTCGCCAATCRTATGATTGTGAACATCTTGCACATGCACAACTCTAATAATCCACATACATATGATGATAGCATCCCCTATGTTTAGCATAGTTACAACGGGTCTCTCCATAACTCCATCAACCATAGCACATTTTAGGTGGGACTGGAATTCCAACTCTTAGGTCCATTGATGTTTCACTCCCTCTAGAAACCACATAGACAGGCTCTTCCCATGCTCATTATGAGATCAAAAAATTCACCAGATTCAATGAGTGGATTCAACACATCCTCCAATAGGTCCAGGACATTTTGCAGAAAGCCAATGGTAAGTACAAGAAATGCCATGATTAACACAGGGTACTGCACTAGTTTTAGGATGGATACAAGGTCTAGTTACACTTGAAAAAGGAGTGTCTTACAGGGCCCCATCATAATCTCCTCCCACTTTTCTATGGGCCTTACACCATCACCAAGGATGTGGGTAACAATGCTTTCAATATCAACACTCCACAATTCCTTGGCTTGCACCTAGTTTTTAATGTGGACCTCCTTCAACCATATTTTCCCCCATTATTGGACACCCCATAGATCGTGGAACAACTGACACCAATAGATATCAAACCTGATTGCATGGAACAATCATCCATTTATCAGATAGTGGACACACATGTCAAGGGAACTCGCCAGCAGAGGATCTAACTTTATCAGGTTTTCAAGGCAAGGCAGCTCCTACACCAAGGAAAGTGGCTCACCTAGGGACAAATCTAGCATAACTTTCCTCACCTGATGGGGGAAATTAATGAAATGGAGATCATTGCTTCCTAAGGGGGGAGGATTGATCCAGGTGGATATTGGTGGGCACCCACTTATTCCAACTAGATCCTCTTGTCATTTTTTAGTTCAACATGTTCTTATGTACTTCTTTGTAATAGTGGGTTCTACACTTTCGGGATTGTCTGAATCCCTACAAATCTTCCATGTGGATAGTGGTGGCCTCCCATCTAACACAACTGGCTTATTTTGTATGTTTTCATGTCATCACATCTTGTTGTACTTCTAGGGATGTTTTGGGGCCCTTAATAGTGCTTCTTTGGCTCACCATAGCCAAACTATAGAAAACGTCAATGTTTGATGGCATAATGTGTATTTGTCTAAAATACTTTTCCAATGGGCTATCATGTGCCTAAAGTGAAGGTCGTATGCAAAAGTTACATACCCGAGAAGTTGAGGTGCCAACTTACCCATAGGGGCGCACATACCTTTTGGTGTTTCATCTCCTAGAGTTAGGTTTTTGGGTGTATAGGGTTTTAGCATTTATGAGTAATATCAAAAAGGCCTATGGAGCCTCATCGTAATCATTTTGCTCAGACGGATGCTCATAGCAGCCACATCTCTTCTTAGAGATAACTACCACCATTCAAGCAAGTGTTTTAGTTCTACAGTTTTATAGTTTCAACCTATTTTATTTATTCAATAGAATATATTCTTCATTGAACATATATGTTTTTCTTCATATCTCTTTGTTTATTTTATTCAGTCTATTAATCAATTCATTCTTCTCCTAAATCCGGAACAGGAAGACAACTGCCAATGATGGACAACCTTATGTAGAAGATAATGAAAAAATATTGTTGATCGGAAATAATGGTGAAGGGACATAAAAGTCCCCATGAAGCACCACTGATGAGGTAATATCAAAGAAGGTGTTGGTAGCCAAAACAAATATAAAATTCTTCATGCCTATGTGGCATAAGGTTTGAAAGGGATTGGGTAAGAATCCCTTTTGAAATATTTTTATTATTTTAATGATAGGAAAACTATTTTGAATGGTTGTTGTATGCCATTGATACCCGAACAAGGTAAGATTCATGAAGAAGAACCTGCATGATGACAGGTATGAACCCATGACAACTATGGATGATTAAAATCCTTGCAAGAAAATTCATGAACCAATAGTTTCATGGGTACATTGACCAACCAAGAGTGTTTGGGAACATAAGTTCTCATAAGTATCACATTGAATTAATTCATTAAGAAAGTACATGTTGCATGAGAAGGAAGGCAATGGACTTCCCATTATGGAAGGAGGATCTTCCAATATTCTACCATAATTGTAACAATGGTAAAAATAAGAGTTGGGTGGCCATGAACGTTAGCACCCTGGTCAATAGAGAGAGAAGAATGTTTGGATGAATTCATATGAAAATTTGATTTCATATCATATTACGCTCATTTGTAGGATTGTGATCAATTTAAAGTAGGGAGAACAACCCTAATGTAATAATGAATGTTGATAGCTAATCAATGGTGAGAAGTTGGATGAGTCCCAACACACCATGGAAAGAGTGCCTAAAATGAAAAAGAAGTAATTTGAAATTAATGGAAGGGTACATTGTGTGTGAATGTGGCCATGGGCATTGACACATTGAATAAAATCCATATAATGATTGATTACATTTTGGAAAATCTTGGTTGTTGAAATGATGCATGTGTAAGGAAAGATAGTTCCTTTCATTTAATAGATAAATGTGATATAATTTTTAGTCTAAACATATTTTGAAATAGCTTGGAATCCACTACAAGTGTGTAGTGAGAATATATATACATGAGAAAATAATAGTTTGTTTGGTTGTATAAAGAATGAACTACAGGAAAGATGGTCTTGGATAGAGAAACACTATAGGACCATAAGGAAGACCAATGTTGTTGAATATAAAGAGTCAAACTTCCACGAGAAGGAAGTCTTAGACTTGTGAAGTCTGGTTCCTATATGGAACAGATATGGAAATTGGAAAGTGGAATGGGAAATCTGTGGTTAACATATTTGACAGAAAAAATTTATTGAGAAATTGATGATAGTATATCATGGCCATATGCATGTGATGCAAGTGAGATAACAAGTATTTCCTAAAGGGACAGATGGTGGATGTCAAATAAGGAAACATGGAAGAGGGCCATTGTTGTGACAAATGAACTATGTGATAAGTCATGATCTCCATAAATAATGTTGTATTGTGGTAACACGAGCCAAAGAGACACTTTAAGTAGAAAATCCAGAGGGATTCATCGACAGAGAAAGCTTGGGAGATGCTTCAACTATAAGACTCATGAAGTATCTGAAACTTTTCTTGTGCGAGAAATATTGGGAAGGAAATATGGATCACCCGAGGGAATATATAGTAGAGAATGGGATGCTTGAGCTTGATCTCGAAAGACAAGCAACCACAAGGAAGGGGAGACTTCGATAGCTCATGTGTAAGATGTTGTAACAATATTGAAATTTTGGCTTTCAGTAACTTAGGAGAGAAAACATTTATAGTGTTTAACTATCGAAAGTTTAGTTATGAGAAAATGACCATATGTCTATCACGCGCATCACTAAATGTTCTCTACCTATCATCTTCAATCAAATAATGCTGAAATCAGCCCCAAATGCCACAGTAGTATAACAGTCACAAGCCAACTCGTGAAAAATCCAAAGATAGGGTTCACATGAGAATCAAAGAAATGTACCATATGTTTGAGCGTTGAGTCACAAGGAGAATGAATGGAAGCATTGGCAGTGGAATGATTGCATACACCAAGAATTAAGCCATGTGGATAAAAATCTCAAGAGTTCGGATTTTTTTTTGTCAGGGATTTGGCCAACATAGATATTTTAATAACTACAGTTCTGATCCCCGAATTCACCAAAGTATTAAAGGATAAGTCGGTTCAAATAAAGATTAAGAAAGATTAATGTTAATAAATCTCATCGCAATTTCGCGATTCGAGATTTCTCACATCAAGTATTATCAAAGTCCCAACACTTAAATCCATGAAAGGTTAAAGACTAGTTTCTAATTGTGATTAATTAAGATATTAAAACAAATGATTATCATCTAATTAATCCCATCGCGATTTCGCGATTCAGGATTCCTTGCATGTCATAACTCTTGAGGACATGATACCCGAAACTCGAAGTCCCAAAACAGTGCAATGTAAAAGACGAAATCTATTTTGAGGATTTGGCCATCGGGGATTTGGACGACGTGGAGATTTTAATAACCACTGCTTCATTTTTCCAAATCCCAAAACCCCGAAATCGGGATTCCAGTCATATGCAAAACTACTTTAGAAAAATGAAATTTGCTCAGCTGTGGAGATGCCATTTTTCGTTTTCGAATAGTTGATCTACATCTACTAATCCTAAGTTGTCCAATGGTGTACTCATAATTTCATTTTGATCTTGGTAAGGTAGCAAAACGTCCCCCACAATATGAGGTTCGTTTTCAGAAACGTGGCATTTTTTACTGTGTTGAGTCATCATTTTCAAATGAGGATTCTGAGCGACTAGAGTATCATTTTGAGAACCCGTTGGAGGATTTTGTGCCTAAAACATCAGAGATCATTATCCTCTTTCAGGTTTCCTATAGGTGTCACAAATTTGGATAATTCAATCCATCTCGGAGCCCTAATTTTTGGATTTCATATTTTCTTGTTTTGACAGATGTTTGTTAAATGCAAATTTGGGGAAAATGAAAAGGGGTCTCAGGGAACTGAGAGAGTTTTTTCTTAGAATAAACAGATTCACAAAATCCTCTTTTATTTTATACATAGTTTTCACGATTCGAGAGATACATATCCATAACCACAACCCTAGTTTTCGGCAGTTTGACCCATTTCCTATGGTAGAAAGTTTCAAGAATTGGTTGTAATTGTTGTTATCTTTTATATTAGAGAGGAATTCGACCTCAATACATATATGAGGCATATTTGTAGAAGGATGAA
>JASDQU010100797.1:299493-312515 GCA_032191745.1 Picea mariana
AGGGGGGGGGGGGAGTAGTACTCCTGGGATCGTAATCTTTTTCTTTCATGTTTAATATAAGAGTGCAGAGTCATTTTCGATGTACAATAGATTCTTGTGATTTTGTTTGCAGAGAAAGTCTTATTGCTTCATTCTCACATCATTTCACTTGGTTTTATTTCCACTTTCTTCCCGATTTGTGACTGTTTTTGTAATGGAATTCATCTGTTTGTTAGATTCTCTATTGTAGGACATGTTATAGGTTGTTTCTTGTATAGATCTGAAGGTTCAGAATTCATCCTTGGATAGATGCTTCGTCCCAACAATCTCTTTCCACTAATTTATCCTTAGAATTCAGTCATTGTTAAGTGCTCCTTGAATTTTGATATGTTTTCTCTCTATTCTACTACCATACTTTTATAAATCCTTCTCTCTATAATCAACTTCTACCTCACCTCTATTCCATGGATTTCCATCGCTGAAACACTCTTATTATTTGCTTGATCATTTGACTCCATTTCCAATGGACTACCTCCTAGTCCAACCCACCAACCCTAAAAACCCAAAAATTTATGTTACCCACAGATCTGCCCATTGTTAAGCTTATTGAATATCCTATTGTGACATATTTTCGAGAGATCCCTCTCGGGTTGGAAGGGGCAGTTTCCAATCAAAAGTGGTTCAAGGTTATCTCAGACTTTACTTGCATGCAACCCAAGTAAAGTCCAAGTGAACAAATATATTTCATTTAAAATGTGTTAAGGCTTGCCTCTATTATAGCCCAGAACCAACTCTTGCGACAACATAAGACTTGGTAGAGTCTCTGAAACTTTTGTCATCTGTTGACTGGGATCATGCACAAAATGGGTATGATAAGGAAAATAGTGAGCTTAGTGAGTATGACAACCACATGGATGTAGATCCATGAACTACAAAGATAAGTATTGTGTTGATATGTGAAATTTTCTCCTTGATTTATGAACAAAAATAAAATGCTTTTGCATGAAATTGGACTAAATATGCTTGTATTTTGAAATTATTGTAGCCATATGCTAAATGTCAAGAGTCTGGGAAAGAGCCATATCAAGAAGAAGAAAAAATTGTTGAAGAAGTTGAAATTTAATGGCACGACAGATGTCGCTAAAAAGAACATCGAGGATGGTGTTCCTTTGAGGGGGAGGCGATTGTTAGACACCTATTTCCCCCATCATGTAGCTAATCATATTTAATGATTTCCATGAAATGGTATGCCAATATTTTAATTATATCAATATTTAATTATAAATGCCAACAATTGATTGTGGGGGTGAATCCTTAAAGTACTGACCATGATACTACCAAGGGAAAGAATGGGAGACCTAGAGAGGGGTTCATTATGCTAAGATGACTCATTTTTCGTTTGCTAAAATAATTTAATTGGAAATAACATATTATTTCCCTTAGCCTTGATTTCAAAGAAAATTAGTTAATGAGGGAGGATTTGTGGTTGAGAAACAAACCACCATTAATGAATGGGAGCATGGAGGTATAAATAGGATAACAAAAACTATTATCTAGAGGAAAATAAGAAATACCGCATGAGTTCGCATGATTGAGCCATGGGTTCCTTCTGATAGAAGAAAGGGGGGAACAGTTCTAGAACCTTCTCAGGAGATTATGTGAAAGGAACAAATGAAGGGGCATGATAAGGGGAGACTGGGAAAAATATGCATGGGGAAGTAACTCAAGGATATTTCAAGGAGTCTCAAAGAATGGATATGATCGCAAGAACGGTCTGAGAATCAAATAACCTATCCCAAGTTGAGAGGCTATGAGATTGATACTGGAAGACATTTGATAAACCTTGAAGAGGCCTGAACTAGGAGAGGTGAGAATAGAGAGTTACATGATGGTATCATGGCTTGGCATGGGGGTGTCCTACTGCCAAAGTGATTGATCATGAACAACCTATGGTTTGGTGGAAAGGAGAACACCCACAGTAAGTTGGTTGGTATATCTTGTAAAAAGATAAGTATTTCAGATATCTTGTGTAATAGAATTGAATCGTAAATTTTTGTAGATGTGCTATGGATATTTTTGTATGTGATGCCTTTGAAAAGAGAACAATCTTATAAAACAAGAATGTAGAATACCCCCTAGGAGGAATGGACAACGTGTCCCAACATAGGCATGGGAATTCATCAATTTCTGAGAGAGGTCTCTATGTGGTTCAAAGTTTCTTAATGTTTTTATAGAATCCCCTGTCTTGGTATATGCAGTTCCTAAGAGGTGAATCTCCACCTAAAATAGTGAAATAGGAATGATTTAGCGGTTTTTGGATAATGGAAAGAGTTCCTAAGAGCCTTGTAAATCCATAGAAGTTGATTAGAAGACTTCTTTGAATGATCAAGTCCAATTTCAAACTACTAATAGGTATAAAACCCATGTGTTGAGCTTGAAGGAATCAAAGTCGTTAGATCAACACAATGAATAGATATCGACACTTCGTCAGAGTAGGCTATGATGCATGCAGAGGTTATATTCCAAGTCAATGATAACCATTGATCTATTTGAGGATTGAGCGATGAGATGATCTCAACTGTTAGCTATATTGGACAGTGACAATGATGAGGATGTTGGTGTGTCATAAAACACATATTTAATGATAATATGTGTCGATAACTAATTTTTCAAAATTTTTAGGATGGGTCCCTCTTGGGCTCAAGCCTCTGAAAGGTCACCTTAATCGTCAACCATTGGAATTGCGGGTGGATAGATCTCTATCTTTACTAAGATTAGTCCATGGTTAGGCTAGGATGAGACTCTAAACTGACCTGATTCATCGAACAATTAGAGCATGGAGGTAGTGGATCTACCACTATTGGATCTAACTGACCTTATATCAGAGAAAAATATGTTGAAAGGAGTTGGTTGGAGTGGAATTTCGGAGGGAAATATTGAGTTGTCGTAGAAAAAATCTAAAGGAGAAACTTAGAGGTTGAGCCTAGACTGTAGATTGGTAGATATATGAAAATAAATCTATCCCATTCATTAGAGGTGGAGACAAAGAGATCTAGATTGTTGATCTGTGTATGGGAAAGATCAAGTCTCAACTATCGATTTGTTGAGGGTCCTACCAGTTTCTATGGTGAGTGATAGGAAGGGGGAGTGATGTCACCCAACCAATGTATAGTGGAAAAGTGCCAACACCTAAATGGAAGAACCAAGTGTTCATTGATGACATGTATGCCATGTCAGACCACATGGGTGATCCACATGTCAAGTAACGACTGTGTCATGTGTCATGGTGGTTTGGCATCTTGAGGGATGGTTTGTAATGTGTCATGGGTGTCACGTGTCATGATAGATGGAAGGACGTGGCACTGTCAACATTTTTGTAGGATGAAACATGTCATCATGTAATTTATAGAAAGGACCAAGTATGAATCCATGTCAGATTATGTCTGGGAATGGGTGCCTAAATCCTAAACATTAGATCCATGCCTCAGAGATATTGGTCAGTCACCAAAGTTTGAAAGTTTAGGAGAGTCGTTTGTAAGACAAAAAATGTTGACAATGATTAAGTCATTGGAAAAATGACAAGATACATTGATATGTTTTTTTGCGAGAGTTGATCTTCGTCATTTATTTCTGTGAAAGGAGGAAAGAGAAGACTATGTCATGATTATGTGAGGGTTCTAGCTGGACAACTAGAATGTCCTTAGGGGTGATGTGTGTCACCAATGGAATGGTTGAAAAGAAAAGAGTGGTTCTTGAAGGACCAAAAAAAGTTTATACCATAGACCCTGAGTTGGACTATTAGATGTTGACACCGTTAGATCTATGTACTTTGTCAGAATTTGAAGGATTGCAAATGTTTTGTGTTTGCCAAGAATGTCGATGATGATAAAGGAATCAACGACGTGATGAGATCCATTGATCAGTGAGAGGGAGGGGTTAAACATCATTCATGGATCATGATGGGTCCAATATATGTCCCATAAGGAATGTTAAATACTATTACTTTAACCTCTATGCCAGTTAGTATCACTGACACAATTAGAGTCATCGTATATTTGGCGCTAGGATAGTAGGATCTGGTTGTTGATAGATATTGATCGTTCGTCAATTGATGGCAAGTGGATATTTGGACAATAAGATATATATGTTTCATATTTGGGTCATATGAGGATGACAGAGGGGGCATTAAATGTTGTGTACTTTAGAATCACCAACTCAACCAGAACCATTGGATGACTGGTGCGAGGATCATCGGATCTAGGATGGGACCGATTAATGGATTGTCATAAAAAAATTTGGTGTTTGGGTGTTGATTATAACCCCCATTCTAATTGGGATCACCAACACGACCAAATCTATGGGATTCTCAGCCAAGGGATTGTTGGATCTGGAGCAGTCCTGATATAATGTCGTCAGAAGTTTTAGTGTTGGGGTGTTGATACTCCATGAGAGTAAATTATCAATGACAATAATGAGAGGATTCATAGATTCAAAACCATTAGTCTGTGAGCGATATAAAACGTTACACGTTGGAGCCATGACTATGACACCTCAGATGACACATGGGATAGGAATCCATTAGGATTCCATGTGGCAGTGAGGTGTCACTTAACCAATGAGGGATAAGAGATTTGGGAGGCCATAAATTTGATCCAGATCTCAGTTTGGAGCATGGTGAAAATTGTTGGAAAGCTCTGGATAATAAGAAGACAATGGTTCCTTCTAGAAGAGGTATTTAGATCATTGAGAAAAATTGAAAGCTTTACTAGCCCATCCCTTAAAAGGGTACTTAGAGGGTTGGGTGTCTTACATAAGGGATTAATCCCCACATGAGCCTTCTTGATATCAAGTGCCATGGTTAGGGGATAAAAACTTGGGAATTAGGCCATAAATGTTAGTTCTTGAACTCAATTTCCATGAAAAAAACTTGCAAACCACAACACATGCCCTTTTTAGGGAATATTTGACATTCGATTTGGATGTGGGTGTCATTATGAGGATTTTCACAATAAGGATATATTGTTGATTATGGAGATTGATTATCTTCCTAATTCATAGGTCTTGTTTCAACTGTGTTTGGATACCATTTCCTAACGGGGGGGTTTTGGGGGGCTGAGTCCCCCACATATGGAGCTAAGGTGGGGGGGAGACACTTTATGGACCCCCCCCGGTGGAGGGTCAGGGGAAGGACCCCCAAATATATTTCTTTTGGAAAATTTCCTCGTAAAATATTGTAATTTTGTAGTCAATCTAGATCATTCATTATAAGTTCAAAGATCTGACAATATAAGTTATGTTAGGGTTTTCACCCAAGAAGGAAACCTATTTTTTGTATGATGGTATTTTTTTTCGACAATGTAATGTGTTTGAATATTGTATTCTAAGAGAGGAGGCTATGAGAGAGATAAGAGGAAGTTACGATGAGTGTGTTGTAGGTTGTGTCCATTCTTTTGATGATTAATAATAAAGGAAGGACCTGAAAATTTTGGGTGAACCACACATATATGTGTCTCTATTGTATTGTGTATCATCTGTGTTTTATTTTGACCTTTGTTTAATTTTATTTCTTGGTGATCCTCTTTTCTAACATAGGTTTTGGGTCTTAACCATGATTGATGAAGGAAAAAATGTTCCTCCTTATATTATTGAATCTTCTTATTCTCAAGAACCTTCAACAAGTCCCTGAACCAATGCATCATTCCTCTTTAGAGGTTTTTTGTAGGCTGTTGAGTGGGATACAAGCATCATGACTAGGTTTTGTCAACTATAAATGGATATCGAGGCATGGACATGGTCATGGGGGGGGAGAGTATAATGAATCCCTAATTGAGCTTTCTTGAGATCAAGCAGTGTGAACAACACCTACAAGCCATGGCATGAGCCCTCTCCATGGATTAATTAGCATCTGAGTTGAATATGGGTGCCACTATGAGGTATTGGACATCATGGACGCATCTTGGATCCTCGACCATAGTAAATGAAAGGAAACAAGAGACTCTAGTGCTAATAGTTACTTCTCAGACTTAAGCACCATGGATGAATCCTCAACCCAACATATATTACCTTCATAGAGTATCATTCACCTTTGATTTGGATATGAACACCATGATTAGGTTATTTGTGAGCCAATAATATGTCTCAATATATAACCAAGATTAGGGGAATAAAACAACAACCTTGTTCCCTAGGTGAATCTTCTCAGGCTCAAGAACCATGGACAACATATACAACCCACAAAGCTTCAGGTTGTATAACACCATTTTAAAACCATCATGCATGATAACTATAGGGTATCTTTGGCCTACTAAAGGGATGTGGGTACCATGATTAAACAAAAACATAATCCCTCAATATGAATATGTTTTATTTTCACAATTAGAATGGTCCTCGAGGCCATGGACCAGATTCATTAACATCTTAGTGGAATATGAGTGCCATGACTAGGTTTTGTACAGTAGAAATGATTCTTGATGTATAAACAGGGTCAATGGGGAAACACATGTCTTAAATCCTAAAACAAATTTCTTGATTTCAATAACCATGGTTAGGGGAAGAAAAAATATAGGCCTTATTCCCTAAACATAGCTTATCAGGCTCAACTACAATGAACAACCGCTATAAACCATAACAAAAACACTCTCTAGTGGGATTTTCACATCATAGTTGGATATACATGTTGTTAGGAGGTTTTATGTAGTGAACATTCGTTAAAGGGCCTTGATCATACTTAAGCAATGAAATTTTTTTTATTAAAATATTATTTAATCTTCTTAAGCTCAAGAGATTTGAAAATTTTCTTGAAGCAACACACAAGTCCTTTATAGGAGTTATTTCTAGAGATCCAAGAGGTATGCATGTTCTATGATTAGGTTTTCTTCACTCTAAACGGGTGTCAAGGCCCAAATATTTTCAAGGGGTGAAACAAGGGCCTTAAGCCTTAATTGAAACTTCTCAAGGCTAAACACCATGAGAAACACCTAAAAATCATGCCAAAATCCTTCCCTGAGGAGTATTTGGAGCCTAGGTTGAATATGGATGCCATTACGATTTCTTGGGCATCATGGATAGGTCTCAAGTGTTGGAAAAAATTTGAGGGATTGAAACAAGATCCTATAGACCTAAAATTTTAACCTCAAAATAAAGCACAATGGAAGAGTCCTCGAACCACTACATATAACATGTGTACAATGTTATTCACCTCCAAGTCCGATATCGGCCCCATGACTAGGTCAATTGTGAATCAAGAATGGATCTCATGGTATAACCAAGGTCAAGGAAGGATAATAAGATCCTTTTACCCTAAATAAAGGTTCTTGGGCCCAAGAACCATGAACAAAACATATAACCCATGAAGCTTCTGAGGCTATAGCTCCATTAAAACATCCTCAAAACACCACATGTGACCTATATAACATATAGTTGGCCTCCCAGAGGGATATTAGTGGCATCATTAAACCACAACTCATTCCATAAATAATAATATATCTTTATCCCACACCAAAAATGGTTCTCAAGGTATTGGTTTGGGTTCTTTAACATCCAAATCGAATATAAGTGCCATGAGTAGGTTTCTTGTAGTGGAAATGGGTCTCAAGGTATAATCATTGTCAAGAGGGTAAACAAGGGTCTTAATTCTTAAATGAACCTTATTAATTTTATGTGTCATGGTCAAGGGAGGGAAACACTTCCAAGGATTGAGGCCCCAAAAATAACCTCTTGATCTCAATCACCATGAACAACACATGCATTCTCTAGGGGGTATTTGGTATCATAGTTGTATATGGATTCAATTAGGAGGTTTTTCACACAAAGGATAGACGTCATTCTCTAGGGGTTCTTTGGTAGCATAGTTGTATATGGATTCAAGTAGGAGTCTTTTCACACAAAGGATAGATTGTGGAGCCTTGACCATGGGAAATTAAGGAAAAACAGTTCCTTGGAATATTTTAAAATATTCTCTAGCTCAAGGATCTCAAATACATCCCTAAACCACTAGTCGAGTCCTTTGTAGTAGTTCCTTCTAGGACTTCAAGTGGGATACATGCACCATGAGTAGGTTTTGTGCATTAGAAATGGGTGTTAAGTCCTAAACATGGTCAAACGGGATGAAATAGACTTTATCCCTAATTTAACCTTCTCATGCTTAAGTTTCGTGAACAACACCTAAAAACTATGATATATCCGTCACTTGCAGATCTTTCGAATAGGAGTTACATATGGGAATAATTAATAAATTTTGTACATAATACATGGGACTTGGGGCCTTGACCATGGTCACGATAGGGAAAAAACGACCTTATGGCCCTAACTATGGTATGGAGAGGTAAACAATAATCTGATTCAAGCCCTAAACATAGCTTCTCAGGATCAAGCAACATGATTACATCCTCAAACCACAACATGAGGAACCTATAAGGTATATTTATCCTACTACAGGGATATGGGAACATCAAATCTAGGTCTTGTGCACTAGGAATGGTATATTGAGGTATAAAAAATATTAAGAGAGGAGAACAATGCTAGTATGCCCTAAATAAAGTTTATTATAATCAAGCCCCATGGAAAACAAAATAGAACCATACCTCTCTAGGGGCTCTTTGAAATTTGAGTTGGATATGGACACCATTATAAGGTTTAACAAATCATGAATGGGGCATGGGTCTTTAACTATAATAAAATAATGAAACCAAGTGCATTTGGATTTTTTTGAATGTTCTCAAGCTCAAGATCTACTGGAACAAGTCCTTAAATGAAAAAACGATAAATTTGTAGGGGACATTGGATTCTAAGTGGTATATATGTGGAATGTGAAATCTTTGTGCACTTGAAATGGGTGTCAAGGCATAAAAATGGTCAATAGGAAAGAAATAAACTTATGTCCTAATTGAACTTTATTGAGCTCAAGAAGCCTAAACAACACATAAAAACCATGACAGAAGCCCTCATCGAATATTTTTTGGAATATGAGTTGAATATGGGTGTGATTACAAGGTTTTGGGCATCATGGATGAGTCTTGGGTCCTAACACATAGTCAAGAAATGGAAACAAGAGCCTTTGGCCCTAAACCTTACTTATCAATCTGAGGTGCCATGGATGAGTCCTTAATCTAGAACATATGACCTTTGTATTGTACTGATCACCTTAAAGTAGGATATGGGTACCATGACTAGGTTACTTATGATTCAGGAGTGGTTTTTGAGGTTTAATAAAGGTCAGTGGAGAAAAAAAAGGGCCTTATTCTTTAGATGAATATTCTTAGCCTCAATCACCATGAAAAACACCTAAAACCCACAACACATGCCCTATGTTGGGGATATTTTGACTATGAATAATTTAGCAACGGATCTTATGATGTTTTATGTAATATTGATGGGTGTTTGGGTCTTGACAATGGTTAGGAAAGGATACAAGAACCTTACATATTTAAAAAATCTTCTTGAGCTCAAGAATCATGAAAGTTTCATTGAAACACCACATGGGATCCTTTTATGAGATCATTGACCTCTAAGTGGGATATGACATCCATTATTTCTTTTGGGTAATAGTGATGTATCTAAGGCCCTAGATCATGGTCAAAATGAAAAAAAAGGGACTTACATAGGAAAATAAATATTCTAAACCTCAAGCACTATGAACAATATCTCCAATAATGACACATGCCCTCTCTATTGGTTTTTTCACCTCTATGTGGTATCCTAGGAACCATTAGGTGGTTTTATGCCTGTAACGCCCACCTATTTTAGGGCCTCAATAAATAAATAAATATCTACTTTGTTGTTTGCTACTAAAATAATCTACAATTTAATTTACTATTTTCTTTCATGGTTTTTCTTTATACCAGGAGTAAACTGATAAACAACATAGTGAAATAAATACCTGAACAAAATCTCAACATCAGCATAATAAATACTTACCTCTACCTGCAGGTTGGTTGATTTTGTCCCTGGTTCTCTTGTTCTAGACCTTGCCCAAACTGCCTAACTGAATATTAACCTCCTAGCCAACTAGGAAAAACTTCTCCGGCTCCCTAGCTCCAGGAATCCTTGTGGTTTCCTGGCCCCCAAGCCCAAAATTCCTAGCAACGCTTGTGCCCTCTGAGAGTTCCCCAAAAACAATTCTTCCAATTTCCTCCTCCTCCTTCAGGCATTCTCAAACCAAAACAAAAAAAATGAGATACTCTTCCAAGTCCTCCCTTTCTCTCTTATCCTCCTCTCTCAAGTCCCCCTCATTAATCCTCCAACAACCTTATCCTCCCATTAATTCCTCGACAACCTTATCCTCCCATTAATTACTTCACCCACTTTTAATAATAAACTAACAAAAGACTCATTTACTATACTTTAATAATTAATTAAATTCAAATTTAAAAATTACGATAAAAATTAATCAATTTGAGTTGTTACATACACCCACCCTTCAAGAAAATCCATCCTGGAGTTAGAGTAATTTACAATACAAAGGTAATGACACACTATTCATACATCCACATCAATAAGCAACATCATCAATTTAAAACACTTACACATACTAGTGTAGATGTGCAAGGCATACATGTGTAGCTAGCACATAGAGGACTCATACATGTACTAATGAAAATAATTATCACACCTAAAGTAATTCTTGTATGTGTTCAATCCAATCAACAAGACCATTCATTTCATAAAATATAGTAAACTATTTAAATATTCATGAAATTCCTCATTTACAATAATTTATCACAAGCTACGTTCACTTATATAGTTTTAGTTTAGTTAAGTAAATATAAATATACATATATATACATATATTTTTCTTTTTCAAAAAGAGGAAATCAAAAAATTCTTCTATAAGGAGAAATCTCCACACACTCTCAACTACGTCTATTCATCCTTCCTCCCTAACTTACTTCCATCTTCCATCCCTATCCTTCATGTGTTGGACTATCTTGGAGAGTCAATTATATTGACCTAACTCCAAATAGAACCCGTAAGCGGAAGTGTCAAATCTCTTGACCAAGCTTCCCCTCCAGACAACTGACAATCATCATCAGACGTCTAGGGGAGCGTGAGCTAACACCGTCCTCCCATGACTCCAGATTTCATAGGATACACGGTGGGAAATGCCTCCACCCCTCTTAATAGGACTAGGGTCCACACCCTACCATGGAATATATAGTGGCACTGTGTTGCTAGGAATTTTGTCATTGTATATTTAGTTTTAGGTAGTCTCACCACTTGAAACTCCTGCACTGGTCCATATATCATAACAATGCATTCAAACCAACATAATTTCACATACACAGATTCATACCATATTGTTCCTTAGTCGGTGTTCATGACATCAATGTTTTATTATCTTTATCCTTTGGCTATTTCATATCCCATTGGCCTGCATACTAGTCTATAACACAAACTCATACATATCTATGCATTATCATCGTGTAGATGCATTTAACCAAAATCTCAATTCGGTATCCATGTACCAACAACTTTAAATGTCAAAATTTTCAAGTTAGAATAGATTGCATAATATCCATCATAATTCAAATAACATTAAACATTCATAGAATTGACATTCACATGATAGATTGCATCATATCCATCATCATTCAAATAACGTTAAACACTCATAGAATTGACATTCACATAGGTTCATATGTCTTAAAAGTTCAAGTGTATCATTAATAGTTTCATAGTGAATAGAAAATAAAGGTGATTAGGCCTCAAGTAATTCTCGCTATCTAATTCAAAAGGTGACATTACATACACCCACGCTTCCAAACAAAAATTCTTCCCAAAGTTATAGTCATTCTCAATATAAGTAAAAATTCATGACACAACTTATATGTGTCTTCTATGATAGCAAACCCTATTCTATACTGGTCCCATTGGACCTTCACTTGACTAAAACATGTTGAATTCTATTAATATATTGATTGCACTACCCCTATTTAGTAGACACCTTACTCTGTCCCGACTCTATTTTATCACCAATCATAACTAAATTAATGAAAAGACAAAGTTCTCTTATAGGTTTATTCTTCATAAGTTCTATATTAAAGTATAGTACACTAGTTTGACTACTACTTAGAATCTTAGCTCATCATTGGTTCTCTAGTTAATTGTGTCTTGTATTGAGTTCAATATAATTTCATTAAGTCATATATACCATTCCACCTGAGATATATTGATAATTATAAACAATCATTATTGACACTGATTATCACTCTAGTTTGACAATACACATTCCATCACTCCATATTATACATTTAAACATATTGTCATAACATTTCTCTTATCATTCTAAACTCAAGCTCTAGGTTCACAGCATAGGCCCAATCATAGTATCGCTTTGAATGTTCGTAAGAATGCGAAACTAAACATAAGCACCCACTACAATGTTATGTTGTCAGTATCATCATACTAACCTAGATAATGATTAAATACAATCCACAACTTTTGTTGTGGTATAAGTGAAACTAACACTCTCTCTAGAGTCAAGACTCTTTCCCATTCATACTTAAGTATAGAAGTGACCCAAGTGTATAAGATAAGCTCCTATGCTAGCTAAATTTCATTGGTACTGCACACCAAATTCTCCATTAATTAGGTAGTGTTTTTTTTTTTAGCCCAATAGTAAATTTCCACATGACCTTCTCTCCTTCCCTCTCTTGCAATAAGGATCACTAGAAAAGTAACAAATATTCTCACATGCACATCATAAATTACGCAAGAATTAGGAATAGTACTCATCACTAGTTGCCACTCCTAACATAAGCACTATGGAAAATTTAAAATTTGTTGACCACTTCATGAAGCCCACCTCTTCCTACCTCTCAAGTTGTCATTGCCTTTATTACAATGATGATACATTCTTAACTCCTAGATATGTTGAGATTGGTTACTTTAAGTGATTCTAACCAAGCCCTCTCATCCACTCACAGATTTTGATTTGTTTTTATATTATTATTTTTTTATTCTTTTTCATATAATAATTAATTTGTAATAAAAAATTAAATTCTCTTTTTTACATTTAATTGAGTTTTATCATAAATACCAACCCT
>JASDQU010100797.1:312535-327007 GCA_032191745.1 Picea mariana
TCTTGTATTGAGTTCAATATAATTTCATTAAGTCATATATACCATTCCACCTGAGATATATTGATAATTATAAACAATCATTATTGACACTGATTATCACTCTAGTTTGACAATACACATTCCATCACTCCATATTATACATTTAAACATATTGTCATAACATTTCTCTTATCATTCTAAACTCAAGCTCTAGGTTCACAGCATAGGCCCAATCATAGTATCGCTTTGAATGTTCGTAAGAATGCGAAACTAAACATAAGCACCCACTACAATGTTATGTTGTCAGTATCATCATACTAACCTAGATAATGATTAAATACAATCCACAACTTTTGTTGTGGTATAAGTGAAACTAACACTCTCTCTAGAGTCAAGACTCTTTCCCATTCATACTTAAGTATAGAAGTGACCCAAGTGTATAAGATAAGCTCCTATGCTAGCTAAATTTCATTGGTACTGCACACCAAATTCTCCATTAATTAGGTAGTGTTTTTTTTTTTAGCCCAATAGTAAATTTCCACATGACCTTCTCTCCTTCCCTCTCTTGCAATAAGGATCACTAGAAAAGTAACAAATATTCTCACATGCACATCATAAATTACGCAAGAATTAGGAATAGTACTCATCACTAGTTGCCACTCCTAACATAAGCACTATGGAAAATTTAAAATTTGTTGACCACTTCATGAAGCCCACCTCTTCCTACCTCTCAAGTTGTCATTGCCTTTATTACAATGATGATACATTCTTAACTCCTAGATATGTTGAGATTGGTTACTTTAAGTGATTCTAACCAAGCCCTCTCATCCACTCACAGATTTTGATTTGTTTTTATATTATTATTTTTTTATTCTTTTTCATATAATAATTAATTTGTAATAAAAAATTAAATTCTCTTTTTTACATTTAATTGAGTTTTATCATAAATACCAACCCTGCCATTATTATTATTAATGTACATTAATAAGTAATATTAAAAAAATTTAAAAAATACTTACAAACTAACATACTTAAAAATATATATATCTTAAAGATAAAAATAAACATTAATCTAATCTCATAGCTAAGCATCTTTTCTACAAACCTTTTATTCACTTAAAATTATTTATTTTAAAAATAGAAATTTAAAAGATAGGAGAGGACTTATTTGCTATGTGTATTGCACCGGGTAACATTTACAAGGTAATTTTAATAATTAAGATAATGAAATAACTGATCAGTTTGTTTTAAGTAATAATTAAGATAATGAAGCACGAGTTAAATAAATAGCTTGAATGTCATCATCATTCATTGTGCCATAATTTGATTAGATGCCTTCCACGCATGCTCTTTCATGTATGCGGGAAACAATTCACAAATGAGACTCTATTTTCTGAGTGGTTTGAAATGCACAATTACCAATGGATTTGGAAATCCATGTCCATTCAAGTCTCTCTAAATATAACAAGGACAGTACGTTGCATGTACTGCCTCCGAAAACATTACTTGTTAGTGTCACGGCTTATATAAATAATACTCAGACATTTCCTTAGTCATTCAAAAAGAATGCAGATCTGTACTTCCCATGATCTTTATAATAATTAAAAAAGTAAAAGCATCTCAATGTTTCTTATATTTTAAAATATGACTTAAAAGTTTAAAAATTACTACATACAAATTTCTATAAAATTATACTAAAAGATTTAAAAATGTTCATAAATGTAAAATTATTGAAATTTTAATAAGTGTAAAAAAGTTGACATTTAAAATTTAAATTTTTACCTCATTTGAAAAAACAATATAATATTAGATTTTAACATATATTATAATACAATATTACATTATATTAGTTTTTTTGTGGTCTTGTCTTTTCTCATTAATTTAGGGTTTCGAAATACGTGAAGGTTGCAATAACACTATCAAGTTATTGACCAATGAAAAGATAAAAAAATACTAATTTTGTTTTTAAAAAAAACATTTTTTTTTAATTGTTATGTTGAACATTTAAATTGATATAAATTTTTCAAGTCAACACAAAACTAATATGAAAGTCAATGCTAACTCATTGCTATATACTACCTTCGGCAGTACAATAAGGCAATGTGGTAATTTTTATTTTTATTTTACACGTTACTGAATTAGTTGTTTATTCAATTCATTGTTTATTAGATGCTATGTCAAAGCTAGAGCGAAGTTCATAGAATCAATAGCATGGTGACTTCTTCGCATCAAAACAAACTGATTTTATATTTACATGCACCAAGATCAATAATCATTTTTCTTTCAATTACTCCTAAGCTGCAAACTGGTGTTACTCCTTGGTTAATTCCTAAGCTACAATTACTCCTAAGTTGCAAACTGGTGTTACAACTTGGTTAATTTGATGTGCACCCTTTTACTAAACAAGAAACACTTAAACAAAGTAGTGTCTAAAAGAGAAAGATTTTCATCCATGCAGATCCCTTTGTTTAATTTTTTTTTGGAGTGTCAAACCAGCTATTATAACCCTAAATTGCACCATACATGTTTACCTGGCATCAGGCCAACTCATTGCCCTGCATTGCCAAAACATCTGCTGAGAAACCTCTTCAAAAATCCTCTTGGGAAAGTGACACGCGCCCTAACCCACTACTGCACATGTTGCAATGATGGCAGGCCTACTACTGCGTGCGTTGGAACGCTGGCTGGCCTACTACAGTCCGCATCTACCTAACAAAGCACAAAAACATGAAAGTTGCCGATGGGACGAAAAGCTTTGGGTCAGTTAATTGGAACTCCCAGCCATGCATGGCCGAGAGTTCGTCCAAAACCCTAGCTCCTTCTATATTATAAAAGGAGGGGTAGGGGTACTATTTGAAAGGAGGAAAAAGATAGCAAAGAAACTCTGCCCAATTTCCGAATCCATTTGTCGCAACCCTTTAGCCTTTCCTCAAGCTTAAGGAGAATTAAAGAAAAGCAGTTGGAGGACAAAGAAGTGGAGGAGCCCAAGATCAGGATCAAGGAACGGTGGTCGATCTCTATCATTATTGTAAGTTGATTCATCTTGAGATTAATAAAAGAATACTTTTCCCGTCCCAATGCATGAGTGATATATATTTTATTTGATTTATGCTTAATCTCTAACCCTTAGGTAGAAAAATAGCATGCATGCATAGTGTTTTGTCTTGATTGCAGGATTGTCTTTGGAAGGAGAAGCGAAACCAAGTGGATAAAGCGCAACGAAGGATCTACATCAAACATCGATAGAAAAAGGTTAGTAGGTATTTCCCATGCTTGTGTGTGAAAAAGGGGTTTGAGTATTGGGGTGATAGGTTGAAAGTGATTTCTTTAAGGTCATGATCTGCGTACAATTTTATCCCTAGCTTGTTAGTCCGTAGGGTATTATTTCCCAACAACAAAATTGGCGACTCCACTGGGGATAGATTACTCTTAGGGTTTCCGGATTTAAGTGAGGTTTTTGGGTAGTTTAAAGGAGTAGATTCTCTGTTTCTTTGTTTGTTTGTGTTCTTCTAGGTCAGAGCTAGCAGGGAACCTGGTTCTTAATACCAGTTTTTTCCTTGACTGTTGCTTGACATTTACTGTCGGGACACACAGAGGTACACACGGCCTGCAGAAGGCCTGCACGCGTGTAACCCGTGCCCTAACCTTCTACAGCCCGCGTTTGAACGCTTGTTGTAGTGGTTTTAGTAGCGTGTAAGAGTAAGAGAGCTTGAGAGGCTGTCCTCCTCTTCCCTGTTAAGAATTCTACATTCTCAAGGGGCTTTCTGGATCTTGTCTGAGTCTTTCTAGTTCATAGTCTTGTCTCAGTTTGCCTTATTTGCAGGTTGTTATTTCTTGCAGTTGTTTTTCTTTTCTGTTAAAGAAGCATCCAAGCCTTTAAGAGACCCTGGTTGTCAATACCAGAGGCCTCTTCTAGGTCTGGGCTACCTGTGTTTGATTTTTCTTGGTTTTTATATCTACACGCGGCCTGTTTTAGTTCAGCCCGCGGGTACCTGCACGCTGCTATAACTCAGCACGCGTTTGAATGCGTGCTGTCTCAGTGAAAGTAGCGGGCTTCATTGGGTGCTTTTCAATCAGGGTGGGGCAGTCATCCCCTCCTATGGTGAGAAGTGTTCCTCTCAGGAGTTTGAGTCTAGGGTTGCACAGTCAGTAGGTTAGGGCCTCTTATCCTTAGCCTGTGTGTTTCTTAGTTGATGTTCAATAGAAAAGACAAAAGAAAAATTTGTTTTATGGTTTTTAGACAAGTGTTAGACTCGGTGCTTTCTTGATTGCCTTTGAGCATCTTTGCTCTGGTTCTTTGCGATCTGCGCTTTAAGCCAGAATTTTATTTTGTTTTCTTGGTTTTGTGATTGTCGGCATTTTCCCTTTGTTGCTTTATTTTGCAATTAAATAAAAAAAAAAAAATTGTTTATTTTCTTCTTTGTTTGAATATTTTATTTGTTGCATCAGTAGCTAGGAAGAAGTATTTTTTCATAAGTTTTTGCATGAAATCTTAGAAAATTCGAAAAGAAAAAGAAGTCTTTCTTGTTGAAAAGTTGTTGGTTTTTGCATTTTGTGTAAAAGTTTTTGTTTTCAAGCATTTCTTGTTCATTTTTCTTTGAGTCTTTACACAGCATCAGTTTCACCTTCATACCTTGTGACATAAAAAAACCCATTAAAAGAAACGCTAATTAAAAATTATTAGACTTTCTGTTTGTAGGGTTCATACACTAGCTCAGGACTAGGGCCTTGGAATAGGTTGGAGAGTAAATTCTCCAAGGCCACTCAAACCAAACATTGGAGTTTGTCATAGGGAGTGTAGAAGTCCAGTTACGAAAAGTTATACGGGACTCCCCTCTAACACAGGGGCTAAACATGAGGTTGCGTAAGGAAAGGTAGCGGAGATAACCCCTCCAAAGCTGGACCAAGCGTAGTGGAGAACACATATCGAGGATTTGTTGAGGGGTTTCGTCGTTTTCATTTGCCACGGAGCTTCGTGGGTCTCGAATTTGTTCGAGGTCCTCAGTTGTCTTTCGGACCATTTTCTCTCGATACCCTTGACAGGTTTTGGGCTTGATACCCTGCTCATTGTGGTCTACTCGACTATCGACTGTACCCGCCTGGTGACTGTTCACGTGCTGGCAAACTAGTTGCCAATATTTTCTAGGGACATACATAGGTGACTGTGGGGTTATACCGCAGTACCTAGGACAGACATCAGGGCACGCTTTGCAGAGTATACCCAGAGGGTGCTTCCGTATTCGACTTGTACTTGCACCGGTAAGTTGCTCTAGTGTTGGTTGTTGTAATTGTTCTTCAAAATAGTTAGTGTTTGTTTGTCTTATCTCATAGGGGATTCTTTTAGTGTGTGTTATTGTTTGTTCATGTAGAATGCCTTAGCGTGTCGTGAATCTTCTCACACAGTAGAGGATTCATAGCTCCACCGGTCACGAAGGCTTCTGGGCCTGCCACCGGTTATACTAGAGCCACCCCCGCCACCATTGAGGCAGAAGCTAGACCAACAAGGGTCTTTCGAAGATACCGAGTTACAAACAATTGTGTCCGAACAACCCCCGGAAGAATCAACCGCCAATCTTGGATTGGTTGCAACCTCAACCACTGATACTTGGCCACAAGTTATTGTGCCAATTCAATTTTATGAACGCTTGTCAGTGCCTCACACAGCTATGGCAACAAACGCTGTTACTTCCTCTGGGAATTCTTCCATTCCCATCACCGTTGCTACCATAGGAGAAGCTTCTCCTAACTTGCCTTTGTTGGTGGTTCGGGCCACCATGGTCTCGACCACAACTACATTGCACAATGGACCGACCCCATCTATCGTGGCGGCCACACCTCCCTTCACACCTAGTGCGATAGGCCCTCCATTTTCATACAGTATGCCTAGTTCAGGTACAAGTCCTGTACTCAATTACTCCACTTTACAAACTTTAGGTCTAGGGCCAGGGAGCTCTAATGCTCTTTTGCAAGGTCAACTTGGGGGCATTCCTGTCCCTTTCAATTATTTTCCTTACGTTGGAGGTCATATCTCTCCTTCGTCCCCTTCGCTTAGTGGGTTGCATTAGCAGTCCACCGGGCAACCTGCACAAACGAGTTCATTTGGAGTCGGGAGTCAAGGAACACCTGCGCAAACTCAACCGATAGGTTTATCACCATTTGTTTGGAACAATACGTTTGGTAATAACACTTTCGCATCTACTTCTTTCCCATCAAGGGGCACACCCATTTTTGGACAGTCTACTCCGGCACAGGGTACTATTCCTGTGCCGGGGGCACATATACCAGGACCTTGGAACTCAGGACAAGGATCTGTTCCTTCCTCTAGAATGTCGTTCTAGGGTAATTCTTTCAACAGTCAATGGAACCTTGGACAAACTTCTATACCTCTCCCATCAGGACTGGCATGGAGTAATCCTTCCCAAAGTCCATCAAACATGATGAATGCCCAACCTCCTATGTCCTTTATGGGAAATCAGCCAATGATGTCTCCACAGATGCAAATTACATATGCTGGTCAGGGCCATGGTTTTTACCAGAATCCGGGCCAGCAACCAAACTTTTCCTGGCAACCTGGTGCTAGTCAAACCCCAGGACCCTTTTTCCTAGGCTATCAGCAGCAACCTAAACTACCATTCTTGGAAACGTTACACTTGCCAGATTTGGCACGGTTGTTAAATGATCCTATCTATCATGATCGGCGTTGGCCTCCTATGCCAACAAAATTTTTTTCAGACATTCCCAAGTTTGAGGCCAAGCTTAACAAAGATCCAGGTGATCACGTGACTACTTTCCACCTTTGGTATTCATCTAACTCACTGAAAGATGAAACTGTCCAGTTGCGATTGTTTCAACGCACTCTCATCGGGAATGCTGCGAAATGGTACATAGAGCTTGATCGTTCACGATATTCTTCTTTTGGCGAATTGGCGATGGCCTTCCTTAACCATTTCCAGTTACCTGTGAGATACGACGCCGGCACAGAGTTGCTAGCCAATTTAAAATAGACGACGCCAGACCATATCTCTGATCATATCTGAGAGTGGCGACGCTGAAAGAGTTTAATCAAAGTACCAGTTCCACCAACATTCCTTCTCAAGTGGTTCCTTAAGTCTTTAGTACCACAATTGTCCAAAGACGTCACAACTTCTGGGGTTTTCTATGAAGAAGATGCTATCATGAGGGCTCAATAGTTTGAGATTATCTATTCTCAGTCTGGTCTATTGTACAACATCCTGCCGGATGCACCACGATCAATACTGGATAAAACCAGATAGAGAGTCGGACCACATGCTGATGGTATCGTTGGTTCGGCACAAACTAAGCCCGTTGAGCAATTGACAAAAAAATTGCAGCACTTATCTATACAACACTCAGCGGCCAGTCAGACTACTGCTTTGGCTGCTCCTCGTACCCAAATGTCATAAGTACACTTCGTACAGACGACTAACCCAAAGGCCACTCATCATCCTGAAGGGAAGAAAAAACAACGCAAGAAGAGTAAGGGGGATAAGAAACCCACTGATAATGTTGGCGAGGGCACCACGGAAAAAAGGAAGGCGAGGTATCTGTGAAACTTTTGTGTGAAAGACCACCCGAACCATCTATTTCCTCGACTTGCAGAGGCCCAGAATTTTGTCACACAGCAACAGCAAGCCATGTTGACTAATCCCTTTCAGCATGGGTAATATTTAACTCAAGCCTTTACAAGTGTTGAAGGGGGCAGCCAAGAAACCTTCCCTCCCCCAAATAATTCCTCTTCCGTGAATGTATATATGGTTAGGGGTGATGCTTTAATAACAACTAGAGCGCACGACTATAGTAAACCAAGCACCTCTGAGAAGGGCAAAGAAGCTGAGATCCCATCTCTTCCTCTACAGATTGAGAAGACGTTGGGAGAAACGATGACACGCATTCCAAAAGGTGTGTTTAAGAGAGCTTCTCACAATCCAAACGCAAGGGCCGCCCAGAACTACTCTGTGGTGGAAGATTTATCCCAAACCCCTTGTGCTATGTCTACTTTGGAGTTCCTCCAAAGTTTCCCTGCTCAGCAAAAATCCTTGTTGACTGCTTTAGGCTCTACTGAGACTTGTAACTCGGGTACCATCATGTTAGATACGACTGACTTGAAACCTCGTCTTCCTTACCACATCGCGTTTCAGATAGTAGTGGCTCATCCCACGAAAACTTTTACACGGAATATCTTCCGCACAGTGGTCGACGAGGGCACTTCAACTTGCGTTATGTCGTTAGCATGCTAGAAATCCATCGGTCAACCCGAGTTGTCTCCATCACCTACCCTCCTCACTACGTTCGACGGTCGTTCTTTCCAACCACATGGCATCATTCCTTCTTTCCCTGTGTAGTTAGGAGGAAAGACCGTGTGCGTCGAAGTAGAGGTAGTCGATGCCCCCCTCGACTACAATCTCTTGTTAGGTCGTAGTTGGACTTATGCTATGTAAGTGGTGGTCGCTATAGTTTTTTGAGTCTTATTGTTTCCACATGAAGGCCAGATAGTGACCATTGATCAATTGTCCTTCTCTAGACCTGACCTAGCTTTGCGGGCATCCACGGTTCCCATGATAGATAATCCTCAAGCCGGTGTCGTTAATGTAGGAGTTGGTTTATGCCCATATTTGATGGGTACTTTCAATTACCCACCTCCTCATGGCGATGTCAAGTTTATATCGACTCACCACAAGGTTGAGATTTTTCATGTTGCTTCATTTTGCACGACTTACTTTGAGGATCCATGGATTCTTCCTTCCCCATCGACCATGGTGGATGATATAGGGCACTCCGGCATGTCCATACCCTTGTCGTCCGCTGAAGCAACGTACTCTTTAGTCCAACAAGCTTCAGATACTCCTGATCTGACTCTTGCACAAGAGTTGGATCCACTTTTTGAGCCTATCTGGGCTCAAGGTTCTCTTGCTACCACCGATTCATTAGACTTAGTCTTGCCTTCTGATGAAGCTGTAATCGAAGTGATGACTAGTCTGGACAAACCTTGGGATGATCTTCATCACAGATCATATTTCCTCCCAGAGTTAAGCCGAATCAAGGCTGGAGAATTCACTATCACCATGACGGGAGATCAGCCATGTCCCATTAACCTCTTAGCTACACAAGAAATTTATGCTAAGGGCAATATGGCGACTATCGCTGCCACTATACCTATCAACATCTCCCGAAGCCCTAGTGTCATGGAGAATGTCTTTGTCGAAGCGGATTGCTCCCCCAAAGAGGTTCAGATTTACATGAATCTTTTCAAATAATTCCGCGACGTTTTTTCCTGGTCTTATGAGGAAATGCCAGGCATCGATCCGAAAATAGTTGAACATGAGATCACTACGTATCCTGATGCTAATCCTGTTTGACAAAAAATTCGTCCAGTTAATCCTAGGAAAGTAGCAGCCATCAAAGATGAGTTTGAGAAATTGCTCAAGGCAGGGTTCATTTACCCAATTCATTTGACTCAGTGGGTGTCAAACCCCGTACCGTTCGATAAAAAACAAGGCATGATTCGTGTATGTACTGATTTCCGTGATTTGAATAAGGCATGTCCAAAAGATAATTATCCAACCCCATTCATCGATCAGATCATTGATGAATGCACCGGTTGTGAAGCCTTTTCATTCATGGATGGTTTTTCAGGATATAATCACATCCAAACCAAACCTAAGGACCAACATAAAACGACATTCATTTATCCGTGGGGTACGTTCGCCTATCGTAAGATGCCTTTTGGTCTCAAGAATGCTGGAGCCACTTTCCAGCGGACCATGTCTTTTGCGTTTCACGGCCTCAAACATATAGTTGAGGCCTATCTAGATGATTTAGCATCATGCTCTCGCAAGAGAAAGGATCATCCTATGCACCTCCGACTAATTTTCGAATGATGTCGCTACTTCAAGATTTGCTTGAATCCCAACAAGTGCAGTTTTTGTGTCACGTCGGGACGTTTGTTAGGTTTCATTGTTTCAACAACAGGGATCATGGTCGATCCTCTTAAGCTGGAGGCAATAGTACAGTTTCCCCCCCAACGCACAATCTTACAACTGTAGAGTCTTCAAGGTAAGGCGAACTTCTTGCGATGCTTCATCGCCAACTATGACGAAATTACCAAGGAATTTATGCATTTACTGAAGAAACATGTTCCTTTTTTCTGGGACAAAGCCGCTCAATGCTCTTTTGACGCATTGAAACACGCCCTCACTACTGCACCTCTGCTACGGCCACCTAATTATAGAAAAGACTTCTTATTATATCTGGCTGCCACAGAGTCAACCATAGGCATGGTTTTAGTTCAGGAGGATGATTAGTTTTCTGAATACATAATCTATTACCTGAGTCGAGGCCTCGTAGGACCGGAAATTAATTATACCCATCTCGAAAAACTTGCGTTGACAGCAGTTCATGCTATTCAACGGTTCCGTCACTATGTTCTATTTCGCAAGACCACCATCGTGGCCGTCGTGAATCCATTCCAGTACATGTTGATACGACGAGTTATCGACAGAAAAATTAGTAGATGGATGGTAATCCTCCAAGAATTTGACTTAGACTTCATTTCAGCCAAGTCCAAAAAGTCACTGGTCTTCGTAGAACTTATCTCGGAGCTTCCGGTTGAGTCAGGTGACGTTGTGCCAGAGGAATCGCCTATCTGGGGGGATATGTTTTTGATTAAATCTTAAAACCCCTGGTATGGAGATATATTGATCTATCTCCAGACTTTGAAGTGCCCCACCTCTGCGTCTCATGACGAGCGTCGACATATATGCTATCAGGCTAAGAACTATCTCATACTCAATGATACATTGTATCGGAGAGGTGTAGACTGCATCTTGTGCCGATGTCTCACTCATGAGGACGCCGTCATAGTGCTCAACGATTGTCATACAGGAGCCTGTGGCGGTCACTTGTCTGGGTTGGCAACAACCCAAAATATTTTACGAGCAGGTTACTTCTGGCCCACGCTTATGAAAGATTGTATCGAGTCGGTCAAGAAGTGACATCTATGCCAAATCTTCTCACGGAAGATGAGGGCACATCCAGCTCCCATGTTTCCTATCATCACAGTTGGTCCTTTCACTAAGTGGGGGATTGATTACACTACATGCAACCCCCCCTCAGCCAGGGGGCATCGCTATATCATCGTAGTTGTCGACTACTTCACTAAGTGGGTCGAAGCTATGCCAATGTTTAAAGATGATGGAGAGACCGTAGCTCTCTTCTTATTTAACCATATTATAGCACGGTTCGGCGTCCCGAGAGAGATTGTCACTGACCATGGTAGTCACTTTTAGAACCAAATGATGTCCGAGTTAACATCAAAGCTTGGGTTACGGCAAGAACATTCTTCACCTTACTATCCCCAAGCCAATGGGTAGGTGGAAGTTGTTAACAAAACTCTCAAGATGATGCTACAACGAACTATCAACTCAGCCAAGTCAAATTGGCATTTGATGTTATACTTGGCATTATGGGCTTACCGAACCTCAGTTACGATCGCAACCGATTTCTCACCTTTCCAGCTCGTTTACGAGCTGGAGGTAGTCTTGCCCATTGAATGTCAAATTCCATCTCTAAAATTGGCAGTACAGTTATTGCCAGACACTTCTCCACTTGAAGAACGGTTAGTACACCTAGAGTAGCTTGATGAATAGCGTCGCGATGCGGCCCTGGCCAACGAAGCTCATAAACATAAGGTAAAGTGTCAATATGATAGGTGTTTTCATCCTCAGGTTTTCTCTGAGGGTGACTTTGTCCTAGTTTACGACCAAGATAAGGACCCCCTGAGGGCAGGAAAGTTTAAACCCATGTGGTTAAGACCCTTCATTATTAAGGAGGTTTTAAAAAAGGGCGCTTATCGTCTGGTAGATTTTGAAGGGAATTCTTTGGCGGAGCCTAGAAATGGGCTCTACCTTAAAAAGTATTACTCATAGCGCGGTCACTGTGTGTAACTTTTTGTAACATATGTATAGTCTTTTTACTATCATTGTTTTACATTTCTTTTAAAAATGTGTTATGGACGTGTCATTGATGTTATCTTTCAACATTATGGTAGATTTAAAGTGAATCCGAGGTGTTCGTTGGATATGCTAATGTTGCTAGTCGATACACGCGGAGGCTTGCCTCCACTGCTTGGGTGATTTTTACACCACAAGGTCAGTTGCTATCTTCCGGAGTTATATGCTTAGGTGACACCACAAACAATGTTACTGAGTATAGTGCAGTTATTGAGTTGCTTTGTGATGCTTTGTCATTGGGTATCTCTCGTCTATGGGTCTATCTAGACGCTCAACTAGTTGTGTCGCAACTAAACAAAATATACCACGTGCACGACCCTACTTTACACCGACGATTCCTTAGGGTACGTCTCTTGGAACACAACTTTGATTATATTACATATTTTCATGTTCCTATGAGTCTAAATCAAATTACAGATACTCTAGCTAATCATATTTTGGATTGGCATCTCACTCACATATAAAAAGATCATGATAACACACATGTAAATACATTTTTGTACACATAACCCATAAGACACAAAAAATAAATAAAAACTATATATAAACATCATAAAATTCTCAGAGTACATACATGGGCGCAAGTGCCTGACAAGTGGGAATCATAACGAGTCACCGGGGCTTATGCTCTCAAAAGATATATACAACAAGGTGCTCATGGCACATAAAAAGTTTAAAAGTCTGCTCAGGGCCTGTGGGCCCTATTATAATCATGTACAGCCTGGGCTAAACTTCTAAACAATCAGACCCATGTCCGAGGTGCCCCCACAACATGAGTCTGCATAGAGGGCGGCAAGTCCTCTATCTCTGCCATGGGAACTGTGCGAGTGAGCACAGTAAAGTTCTGCTCAACCTGCCTCAGGACTCTCTCGGCCTCTCCTGCTGGGAGGTTCCCGGCTACTGCTGCTCCTCCAGCGGCGGAAGCTGCGGCGTCAGGCCGTGGGCGACGCCTATTCCGTGCATAGTCGGCAGGTTGCACGGGTCCCACATCTGCATATAACAAAAGTTCACCTGTAAAAAAACTATGGTATCCAAAAACATGATATATATATCAAAAAGACATAAAAATTACATATGAAAACAAAAAACTAGATAGGTGGAGACTTACCCATCTCCCCTCGCTCCTCACCAGGAGGCACTGGTATCGCTGGATCTCTGGAAAAATCAATCCCTGCATATGGGTAAACCTCGATAGCTGGGATCTGTCGCGACAACCAAGCAAAGAAGTCATCGTTGAAGGCCTCTGTGGTCCTTCCACCACCCTGTCGCGGCAGCAACACTGCCCATCTGCACACTGTGGGGAAGGTGGCCAGATGTCCTCGTACTGTCAACTGAGGACTGAAACATGGAACTCTCTCGAAGAAAAATGAACACAGGATGGTCCCAAACCCGAAGCTCCTGTGTGTCTACTGTCTGCAAGTTGTCAGCTGACCTGTCATGCTTGCTAGTAGTGTGGTGCTCCAGTCGAAAATTTGTCCATTCATGCACTGAATTGCACAGTTCGTCTGTGCGTGCGAAGCCTGATGCATGGTCGCAGAGCCGGTAATCCTCCTAATGAGTGATAAAATGGTCTGGAGGGTGAGGTTGGTAATCCTACTCACGGGAACCGAGGAAGATCTCTGATCGGTCCCAGCCTCACAGTACTCCTCTATCAATTCCGAGACTTTGCTCGGCCCTGCAGGAAAAGTACGAAAGTTGATGGGTTCCCTTCTCCTCGAGAGGCCCGTCAAAAAGTAGATATCCTCGGTGGTGGGCACCAAGGATTTCCCCTCTATCATAAAGGCCTTTGCATCTGGGTGCCAATAATCAACCAAGGCATTTAGTAGCCTGGGTTGAGCGTGCATAAACGGACACAAAATGAATTTTACCAGGCTACACTGTGTCAGCACGACCATCACATTCGGATCTGCAGCCACTTCCTCATTGGTGGCCTCCTGCTCCCTCTCTCTCCACTAGACCTACATCCTGCAAAAAACACAAGGAAAAAAAAAGGGGAGTTAAGTCCTAATTCAATCAAAATTTCCATCGCGCGGGGGGCACCCGCGGGCTGTCGAGGTGATAGTCGCAGGTACACGTGCGCAGTTTTGGCTCTGCACACGGGTACCCGCGGGCTGTCCCTGGACAACCCATGTTTGCCTAGGGCCAACCTCTTAGAGGTCGACGACCACCCCCAAAACCAACTTAAATCCAATAAATTAACTATTGAATTGCAAGATTAGGGAGTTTGTACTTACTTGATCCAAGAGAAGTCCATTTCGTCCACTGTAGCTCCCGGAATCACGATCTTTAGCAAAGGGGGTCTTTTGGCTCCAGAGTCAATTTCCAAATCAGCAATGGTGATAATGAGCTGCCAGCTTCTATTTATAGACTTTTTGGCCTCTTTTTGTCACTTTTTTGGGCCCTTTTATCAGTTTCTTTATACCAAAAACCATTTTGAGTGGTTCAGGAGTTATATGGGAGGGAT
>JASDQU010100797.1:379378-395268 GCA_032191745.1 Picea mariana
GTTTTTGTGCAAGAGGGCAGTTTTGGGAAAAAGAGCCCCACACTCATTCACCCCCCCTCTAAGTGTGGTAGGTGTGTCCGACAGGTAAGTGATTACTTGTGATTCTTTAGAATTTTGTTTATGTGCTCGAAAAGCATTATAAGAGAATCTTTCCAAGATCACCATACTTTTGTTGAGTTAAGATGTTAGGAAGGTTGGTAGTGTGATAAATATTTTGAAAATAAGATCTAATATGAGTATAGGCTAGACAATCTAAGAGAAAGTGATTTTCATCTTCAACCTTCTTCATGTCACAAAGGTGACAAACTCTTTCATCCCATGACATTTTAGGAATTGACCAATGCCCAGTTTCACTATGGAGCTTGTGAGAATTTGTTCTTATCTTAACAATGCTTATTCTTTTCTTTACACTTGGAAAAATAGATAGATAATTTTGATCTTCTATATTAGGGTTGATTATATCTTTATAATACTTTAATTTTATTTTTTCCTCTAATTTTTTATCACACCACATTTTCTCCTTAAATTTTGACCATAACCAAAATCTAGGGGATATTTAAGTTTCTTGTCTTCATCCATTCTTCTTTTTAAAAAAGAAAAAAAGAAATAAACCTAAACTTAAAAGATGTTAAGAATGTAAGTGAATATATCGTGCAAATGTAGAATATCACTATGAATCTTATGAATTCTAGATGTAGAATATCACTATGGATCTTATGAATTATACACACAACTCTCTAAAATAACTATTGTAGCATTTTTTATTTATTCAATATTTTTCCTCAACTTTCTCCATCCATGTTTAGTTGCTTTATTGTGTTTAAATTTTCTACAACATTGAGAATCTAATGATATCTACACACGAATCTATACGATAACTAATGTAATATTTGTCTTCTCCACAAATTTCTTCATCTATATGCACCACTCAATTTGGAAATACTCCTTTTCATCTTGTATTTTGATTTTATAGATCACTCTATGTATCATGTATTCTATAAAGACTCTATATGATAAATTATGTATTAAATATATGTCTTATGCCCTTAGAAAAAGGTTTTAGTGCTAGCTATTTTATTTTGAAACATAGGGTAAAGGAGTTTTACATGATTATTATTTTATAAAAAATAACGTGTATGTTCTTTTATAACAAAAATGTGCATGCAATTTTATAACTATAGTTTTATAACTAAAATGCTTATGCATTCATGTGAATTAAAAAAATAACACATCGGATTGTCTCTTTTGCACTACATGTTAGATGAGTTGGTGGCTTTGGTATTAGATTTGGAGTGATGAAACTAGTGGTTCAAACTACATAAACAAAATCATTCTCATTCTTTGAGATCCTTACTATTATCTCCTTCTTTTATGAGGTTTTTTTATGAGGTTTTTAAATATGGTTCACGTATTCATAATTTGTAACATACCCAACTCCCTTGATGGGCCATGTTATTAAAAAATGACCTAAAACATAACTATGATACCATATTACCATGCGGAAATAAGCATGATATGGAATGCAAGCTCATGCAACTAATAACAAGTTTTAAATTCATGAATACAACTACTTAAGGAAATGCAACATTTACATAATGGGATTAAACATAAGAGATATAACACAACACTTATCTCTTGATAAATGATTAGTTGGATGGATATAAAGGATGTTGCTCCCAACCATAGGATTTTTTGTTCCATTTCTCTCAATAGTAGGTCAACCCCAAGCTAGGGATATGATTCCACAAGGATTAAGAGGTTCCTATGAGTGTCTATAGTCCACTCGACTAGCCCAAAGTTCATTGAAACATAATAGCACAACTCCTACTTGTATTCCAACCATCCAACTCTCTTCCCAATTAACCTTCACAACCCAATGGATGAGATTTCATTCTCTGCACCACAATTTCTTATAAAATTGCCATCCTCACCATGGATTTAGAAAAGACTAGCCAGGAATCTCTCTACTAAGGGCACTAGGAATTATTGACTATTCCAAGAGTGCTCATGGTATCCTTCTCAAGGATCTTGAATTATTCCCTTAACAATAAATACACTTAAAATAACACAACCTATATTTATATGCACACAATGTTCATTACTAACATAAAATCCACCCCTTTCATATCTTTTCTCATACACAACATGGTTGGTTTTCTTTCCCAACACCCATCTCTCTCCTTGCTATCCCAAAACATTGTTGTCAAAAAAATTCCCCCTCTTCCTACTTGAATTTACTTCTTCTTTCATGCTTTCTTGACTCTCACTCTTCCAAAAAATAATTGTACTTAGCCCATGCTTCCATTACTAAGTGATTTGTCTCCCCCACCAAACTCTTTACATGCATTTAAAAAGTGAGTGTATAATAATTCAAAGAAGGATTGCATGTTAATGACACATTAACATAGGAAAATGACATGGATTTTCCCCTAGACCCCTTTTAGCCTCCTCCCTTGTGGAATCATATCCACCCAACATTACCATCCCACTCACGTTGCAACCATTGATGTGTTTTTATTAATAATTTCATTGTAGATTTTACATAGTTCAACCCTTGTCCATATTGATCAATACATGCCCTTTAGCCCGAAACATACTAGTTCACCAACGTAAATCATATTTACACAATTAATTAAAATCCACAGGGATTAAACTTGGAGATGTTACATAATTGATAAAATTTCACATACTTATAGAATTTTGTATGTATATTCCAAGTATATATAATTTTTATAGAAAAAAATAACTTTTTCAACTTTTTATTCATTTTTATTTTTATATGTATCATATTTCTAAAATGAATATGTAATTTGTTTATACCATATAGGAAACAAATCATATGATGCACAAGTATACATAAATACCTACAAATCAAAATAAAATAAAAATTGATTGTGCTCAGACCCTCAAACCCTGTGGTGTACAAGAATTATCCATTATCTACAGCTATATGAATTTGTTTCAAAAAATTATATAATTTAAATACTAAATCAATGTCTTGATGAAAATATATGAATTATATTTTCAAGGAAAAGTAACATATCAGTTTTGGAAGAGCATGAAATTTTATAAGTTCTACAAAATTTCCATCAATTAAAGTATATATTTTAGAAGCTAATTTGATTTCCTATGTTTCATATTTTTACACTATATTCTAATAACTTATTCTTGTACCTATAATACTTCCTCATAATCAAATAATTCTTGGTTTTCAATATTTCCATTGCAAATAATGTGTCATCGTAAGAAAGCATTAGCATTCACCAATATTGCTTATTTATTCTCTTTCAATTTTCTAGATCATTGGGCATTTCATGAGTTCTACACTATTTCCTTATTATCTTTCAATTTTCCAAATCATTGCACATCTAATGAATTTTACACATTATTATTGATGTAATATTTTTTCTTTGCATTAGATTGCTTCATATCTATGGATAAGAGATTTAATATTTTATCTTTTCCCCAACTTTCTTCATATCTATGTGGTACTCAAGTTGGAAATTTGTCTTTTGATCTTGTCATTCAATTTTCGAGATCACTTTATGCCTTATGGATTGTATAAAAAATTTATATGAGAAATTTTGTATTATATATGTATCCAATAACCAATCTAGCCATGTTTAATTTTCTATTCTTCATCCATGCTTCTCTCCGAAATAAAATAAAAAACAAAGGACATAAACTTAAACTAAAAAGATAACAATAATGAGAGAAACTATATATTGAGTATCTATAAGATCACTATGGATCTCATGAATTATACAAACAACTCTCTAGGATAGCTACTATAAAAATATATCTTTATTGAATAATTTTTCTCATCTTTCTCTATCTCCATGTTGTTTATTTATTATTTTTCAATTTTTTAATTTGGGATCTTATGAATTCTAAAAACAACTTTTTAAAATAATTAATGTAATATTTTATCTTTGCCTTATATTTCTTCACATCTAAATTATACAAACAACTCTCTAGGATAGCTACTATAAAAATATATCTTTATTGAATAATTTTCCTCATCTTTCTCTATCTCCATGTTGTTTATTTATTATTTTTCACTTTTTTAATTTGGGATCTTATGAATTCTAGAAACAACTCTTTAGAATAACTAATGTAATATTTTATGTTTGCCTTATATTTCTTCACATCTATGTGCCACTCAATTTGGCAATTTCCCTTTTCATCTTGTCTTTCAATGTTTTAGATCATTATGTATCTCATGGGTTTTATAGAGATTCTATATCAGAAATTATGTATAATATATATGTATACCAACAAATAAGTCAATTATAGGTTTCTTGTCCTCCTTCATGCTCCTCTTAAAGAAAGGAATAAAAAACATAAACCTAAATAAAAAAATATGGTGAGATGAAAATAATGTGAAACAAATATATGTGGAGGACGTAGAATATCAAATCAATGTCAATCATAACACTAATATTACAAATATGGATAAAATTTGTTGTCTATAAGTGATGAATGAGGATAGAAAAGATGACATAAATCCCTTGAAGATGTAAGTTATAAATGAATCAACATATGAAGGGATGAAGAGAATATATGAATATAACAACTTTAATTTTGATAAGGAATTATAACAACTTTCGAATATCAGTCGTCCATTTTCACCTTCAAATTTTAACCTTTTGATTTCCAAGCTACCTTTAGTCACTATGGAACCTTCTTCAAGGATATGGTAAGAGGTCAATAAGAAGAAATGAAAAAAATATAGGATAAAGTGATATTTTTCAATGGGACAATAGTGAAATGTACATTAATATATAATATTATAAATATATATTTAAATTAAGGAGGATTGTCTTCCCATCTCTAGAAAAATGCTAATGTAGCATCCACAAAGTGTAACCTCTTTTTTTCTTATGATGATGCATAATAAAAGGGAAGGTGAAGTGGGAACAATTTTTTTAACAATCAAGGAAGAGAGAACAATGATTTTCATAACTAATGAAGATGAAACAACATAGTAAATAAAAGAGTGGTTAGATATTAGTGGCAAGAAAAAATAAGATAGTTGGTAAATATTATTAGAATAAATGAGAGTGTTTTGATCCCTTTTTGTATGTTGGACTACTTTATGTATGAGGTGATTTGAATTGTAGAAGATAGTTTTATGAATGAAAATGTTTTTTTTCTCTTTCTAGTTTTTGGTTCTTTGTTTCTTTGTTGCATTTAGTATGAATTTGTATTAAATATTTCATGTATAGGATCCAAATATAGGGAAAGTAGAGGAATGAACACCATCTACATCTAGTATCAATAGCCATGACTTGAAAAAGAGACTAGTTCTACTAACTAAGACACAACAACAACAAAAAAAATGAAGATGGAAAGGGGGGACTCTACATATTATTGTTTTTATGTCCAAAGTTTTGATTTCATTATTTGTTTCCTTTCCATGGAGGCTAAATCTTAAATTATTGTTCTTTTATAAAGGTAAGATAAGATAGAAAGGGAATACTCTACATCTTATTTTTTTTCTTTCAAATATTTTGTTAACATTTATTGTTTCCTTATGAAGGGACAATATTATATTATTTATATTTTATGCACATAAGAATAAGATATAAAGGAGGACTTTGTGTTATAATTTTTTTATCTCAAAAGTTTTGATTTCATTCATTCTTTACTTTCAGTAGAGGGTCAATATTAAATTATTCATGTTTTACACACTTAAGAATAAGATATAAAGGGGTTTTTCTCATCTTTCACATAGGATAATGCACATTAATTGGTGATGATACCAATGTTGCATGGTGGAAAAATCAATGCAACATATAGACTCTACTCAACTAGTCAAACTGAAGTGAAAAATGAAGAGAATATTCTCCCTAGAGGAATATTCTTCCTAAAATATAGGAGACTCAATAATGACTAATAATGACTAATAAAAAAGGAAAAACCTTAGGAAAAATAAATCCTAGGTGTGTGTGAAGTAACTCCAACACCCCCTTTGAACATCACTATGGTGAAAATAAATAATGGGTCTCAGGAACAAGGCCATGTTAGGTACCTAAATATAAAAGATACATTGAAATAAAGTGAGGAAAGAGGGAAAAACTAATGAGACCCCCCCCCCCTCAAGGCACAATGTATGTAAAAAAAAAGAAATGCAGTTGCTAGAGAACCATGTCCTTCACTCCAAGATGACTTGGCAGAGAATGGAACTTCTTCTCAGTGAAGGTCTTGGTGAATATGTTTGTCATTTGTTTTGTTGAAGGACAGAACTGTAGGCCAATGATCCCTTTGTGTACTAAGTCCTGAATGTAGTTCATGTGGATAACGATGTGCTTCGTCTCTTGCCTATGAACTAGATATCTACATAACTTTAGAGTGGTCTGGTTGTCACACTGGATGATGATCCGTCGATGAAACAGAATGCCCAACTTAGTGAGAAAAAGTTGCAGCCACATGGCCTGAATGGTTATGTTAAATACCCCTCTGTACTCTACCTTAACTGAAGATAGAGAAATGGTAGATTTATTCTTGCTCGACCAATAGATAGGACTAAAACCAATACTGAGTGAGTAACTAGATGTGGACTTGCAATCATTGTTGTCACCAACCTAGTCATAATTAGTAAAATTGATGAGATCTGATGTAGAGTGTGTTGCATAATGAATCCCAAAATTGATGGTGCCATGTACGTATTGAAGGATATACTTTGCAACCTTCCGATGTAGCTCATGCAACTCTTGAATGAACCTAGAAACTGCACCAAATGCATAGGAGAGCTCTAGTCTGGAGTGTGTGAGATACATCAATATCCCCACTAGTTATTTGTATAGTTTGTTTTAAACTAGTGGATTGCCCCGACTCCTCGTCATCCTCAGGTTTGACTCCTGATAGGAAACGAGTCAGAGAAGACTTGCATTCTATCATGTGAAACCTCTCAAGGATATCTTGTGCATACTTGGCTTGAGATAGTTTGATGCCTTATGCATCCTGACTGATATCGAGTCCAAGGAAGAAGTGTAATGGACACATGTCCATCATCAATAACATATCATGTAGAATCCTCTTAACTGCAACAATTGTTGAAGTCGAGCAACCAATGATCAACAAATCATGAACATACATAACTAAGAGTAGAAATGAATCAACTGTTCTAAGCATGTAGACATTCGGGTCTGATCTACGATGTACAAAGTTCCGTGACAACAGGTAGGATTCCATCTTTGAATACCATGCCCTCAGAGCTTGCTTGAGGCCATAAAGAGACTTCTTGAATTGAAAGAGCAGATATGAATCCTGCATAAATACCTAGGGCTTCTCCATATAGATGTGCTTAGAGATATCACTGTGAATAAATGAATTCCTTACATCCATCTAATGGAATTCCCATCCCTTTGTCATCGCAATGGTAAGTGCCAAATTTAAGGAATCCATCTTCTCTACTGGAGTGAAGGTATCATCATAGTCAATCCCATGAACCTATTTAAAGCCTTTGGAAATAAGCCTAGCTTTGTATATGCTAATTTTTCCATCTGTTGTTCTCTTGGTCCTGTAGATCCATCTCCATATTACAAGTTTCCTTCCAAACGGAAGGGGAACTAGATCCCAATTTTGGTTCTCGAGGAGGAATTTGTATTCCTCCTGCATGGAGGATTCTCAAAAGGGATTTCCAATAGCCTCATCGTAAGACTGTGCATCTGAAGACTAAACCAAGAAACTATTCTTGGAGTGAAATGGTTCAATGGCACTAAGTGCAATAGGAGGCTCCTCAAAATCCTATCGAGTCCTCCTAGTATCAGTTGGATCACCAAAAATATCCGATGCATCCTGAAGAGTAGTATGTGCCCACTTGGGCCTCTTCTCTAGCTCTGCATCTACATCTGGATGATCTAACTATGCATCTGACTGTACTAACTTTGTATCTAGATCATCTGAATCTTATGAATCAAAACTCTTATCTGAATAAGATTCGTCATGTGCATGCTCATCATCTTGGAAAAGTGGAAGAATGAAGGTGTCTGCATGTGGTTGTTTAGGTACATGTGAGAGACTTTCCTTGAATTGGACACTTCGCTCAATGATGAGTCAGTATGAGGAAAGATCAATAAGTCTTTATCCCTTCACATTGTCAGGGTATCTAACAAATATACACTATGTTCTATGTGGATCAATTTCCTTCCTCTTTTCAGAGGGAATTCGATTCGATGCACATGAACTGAAAATACGAAAGTGGGTCACTTCCGGTTTGAGGCCACTCCAAGCCTCGTAGGGGGTCTTATCCTTGATAGATATATCGGGATATCTATTTTTTATTTAGGATGTACAATTAAGTGATTTGGACCATAGTCTATATGGTAGTGACTTTGCATGTAGCATGAAAGATGCCATCAATTTTAGAGATCTGTTTTTTTCGCTCAACAAAACCATTTTGTTGCAGATTTTAGGGAACTGTGTGCTGCAACTGAATCCCTACCTCATGAAAAATAGTATGCATCTCATGATTGACATACTCTCCCCCATTATTAGTTTGGAGGACTTCGATTTTCTTTCCTGATTGTGTCTCAACCAGGGTTTTGAAATCTTTGAGGTGTTGAAAAACCTCTCATTTTTTCTTGAGAAAGTAAATCCATGTGAAACATGATAAATCATCAACAAAAATGAGAACAAACCTCGCTTTGTTGATTGATGGATGCAAAAAATTACCCATGAGGTCACTATGGATCATATCTAAAGGAAGGGAAGCTCTCTGACTCTTTCCTTTGTCAAATTTCTCTTCAGGGTGTTTTCCAACAACACATCCCTCATCGATTCCTTTCGAGAAATTGATGAATGGTGGATAGTAAACCAATATTTTCTTGCTAATTTGTTGCATATGTATGAAATTCAAATTCTTGAAACTTTCGTGGCATATCCTACTACTTTCATTAGCATGGATAAGCAGTAAAGAAGAATATGATTCAATAAATTTAGAAAATGTATATAATCTAGATTGATGATTTACCTCACTGTTAGCATCCCTGGAATTGGTTTGCATGTCATAGATTTCCACTACATTTGGTGTGAATATGATTTTTTTTTTTTCCAAAATTCGTCATTTGATACATGGAGTGAAGATTGACAAACAGTTTGGGAATGTGCAACACATTCTCGAAGCTTTCGTTGGTGAGTTGAATCCTTCATTTTCCGGTGACCTCGACTGGAGAATTGTCCCCCATCAGAATAGGAGGACCTTAGCATCCATCCATTGAAGAATAGACTTCTTTTTTGGCATCCATGTGATGTTATGCTCTGGAATCTACAATCCAATCATCATGAGAGGAGTTGCTGGCAATGAAGGCATGGCTAGAATTTCCTTTCTTGGGATTCTAATATTCTGGCTTCTTCCTCTTGGCACCCTTGGGGATGTGATATCCAAGGTTCTTTTGATGAAGTATTTGAAATATATATATATATATATATATATATATATATATATATATTTTCATGCATGTGGATTCTGGATGGAATCATTTATGGATCCAGAGGCATCGGTGAAGGGTTTTGAGTACCCTTCCTTCTTCAAATTTGCATGATATTTCCTTTTGTATTTATATTTAGATTTATGATATTGATGGCTTCCATCTTGCACATTAAGTGAATGTGCCTTTGGGCCTTTGATTTCTCCCATGTTGATGAGATTGGTTTTCTCTGGGGTCAGGGATTCGATAAATTCCTCAAGAGAAGGCATCCTCCAGGTGGCTCCAAAGGAGTATTTGACTTAATGGAATGTGGATATGAGCACAAATAATTTAGGAACAAGCTTGTAGAGAATGGTGAAAACCAATTGTTTCTCCTCCTTATATTTAGTAACCCCTCAAGCTTTGAGTTGCGACAGTAAATCCTTGAATTTTGTAAAGAAATCTTGGATATTGTTGAAGATTTTTGGATCCAATGTGAGAATTCCACCTTGAGAATGTGCCCCCTTATATCATCATTTTTTCCAAAGAGCCTTTCCAATTTGTTCCATGCTTCATTGGGGGTTTTATAGGAAGATATGTGAAAAAGGAGATCTAGAGAGATGAGACTGCAAATTGTTTTGAATTCTTCATCCATTCGATTTAGATACTTGGATTTTCTATGGATGATGTCTGTTCTATATTTGTATTCAAGATTAGCCCATACAATCCTTTGGTTTGGAGATGAATTATTATTCTCTCCTTCCATTCAAAGTGATTGTAAGGTGTAAGAATGAATTATTTTGGGAATTCTATCTTCCCACTATCTTTAATCTTTGGTACTTGCAAAAAATAATTTGGTGTATCCTTTTTTAGAAAGTAATTGATAAAGAAGAAGCAAGAGAGAAAGAATGGAAAAATTCTCATTAATCGTAATGAATAATGAATAATTTACACATGATATACTCTGTATAACTCAACTAATGCACACTAGACGAGAAGCCAATGAGCCATAGTGTTGGTCTGGAGTGATATGTACACATACCAATAGTTACATGATTGAAATTCTACCTAGTCTAGTCTCTTAGGTAGTTACGATAGTGAACTACCACCTAATTGATTTAACTACTCTACTAGTATTCAGTTAACTGATTCAAACATAGTGAAGTGAGGAGGAGATCACAGAATCATGGGTAATGCATCAATATGGTGATGATACCAAGATTAATGTGCATTATCTGGTTATGATCCCAATATTGCAAGGTGACAAAACCAATACATCATCTAGACTCCACTCAACTAGGCAAACTGAAGTGAAAACTAAAGAGAATATTTTCCCTAGAGGAATATTCTTCCTAAAATATAGGAGACTGGATAATGACTAATAATTAATAATAAACTAGGAAAAAACTTAGGAAAAAGAAATATTAGTTGTGTTTGAAGTAACTCCAACAATATTTTAGCTCTTCCATGTACCTAGAGTATATCAGAAGGCTAATTTTGAATGGTTTCTCATTAAAAAACATTACTACATATTTGATCTCCCACTTACTTGGTGTATATCGGGAGACCCCCTAGAATCCTAAGACCAACCGAGTAAACCATTTGGCCACATTTTTTCTATAGTACACAGAGAACACCATTCAAGGAGATCACTCTCTAGTACTTGGGTAGTCAGATAATATGGCTAAATTAATGGTCAAGCCTCCTTGGTTAGTTCCCTACGATATTGGGATAACTACTATTGTTGGATCTTGCACGTATACTAGATATTTATAGCATCTGACTCTCCCTTTTCTATGAGGACCTATTCCTCAACCAAATTATGAATTCCTACCTTGCAGTGATACTTGGCCAACATGCCACCAAAAATGGAACTTCTATACCAAATAATCCCTCAGATAGTTCTACTTGGACTTTTGATGAAGGTAAAGAAATTAACAAGGAGATATATGATTTAGAAATGAAGGAAGTAACAAAATTTGAACTAAAAAGGATGATGGATTCAACTGAAGCTAAGATAGAAGAGATGATGGATACTAAGATGGATGGATTAAAATGGGAGATCATGGAAGGGTTGAAAAATATGATAATAGAGAGGCCACCTAAAAGTGACAATGTATCCCATGATATTCATGATGAGGGCACAAGGAATATGAATGAAGACTGGAGAAACTCTAGCTTTGGGTTGAAGACTAACCACTTTCCTAAGATCAATATGAGGAAGTTTGATGGAAAGGTTCCATCGCATGGATACTCTAGATGGAGAATTTATTTGATCTACATGATGTGTCGCACACAAAAATGGTACAAATTTCATCCTTATATTTAGAACCTAATTAGTTTCTTTGGTATCAATGAATTTGGTCTCTCAAATCACTTCTCACTTGGAAAATTTTCATGAAATAAATGATAGCACACTATGAGGATACAGGGATAAATACCTTCTTCATCCAATTGATAAATCTCAAGCAAAAGGGTTTAGTTGCAGAGCACATTGAGAACTTACAAAGATTAAATATAAAGGTACCATATATTCCATATAAGCACCTGATTGATTTTTTCATAGGAACTTTAAAGGATAAAATTCAACATGAGGTTCTCCTTTCAGAACCAAAATCATTGGAGAATACATTCAAGGTGGCGAGAAATGTTGAAAGTAAAAATATGTCTATGGATACTAGAAGGACCACCCCTAACATCTATCGAGAGAATAATGTTCCTTATTCTAAACCATCTCAACCTAGAAGGTTGAAACCTCAACAATTGGAGAAAAGAAAAGAAAAAGGTTTACGCTTTAATTGTGATAGAAAGTACAGTAAGGGACATAAGTGTGGTGAGAATAAATTATTCTACATAGATTGTGAAGAAGAAGAAGAAGAAGAAGAAGAACCATCTCAAGATGAAGATGTAGAAGATATTTCTTCTGAAGAGGTGACTCCTACCATATCATGTCATGCATTGGCTAGAATTAACACTTCTCAAACCCTGAAGATCGAAGGATATATAAAAAAGAAAACATTAATAGTGCTAATTGATTATGGTAGTACTAATAATTGAATTGAATATAAATTATCCAAATATCTCAATTGATTTACATATCCAGTGCTAGAGTTTCAAGTAATGATTGCAAATGGAGGAAATATCATTTTCTCAAGAAAATTCCATAAGATGAATCTTACTATGGGGGAATATGTAATGAATAGTCCAATGATTTAATACCTATCAATGTGTTGAAACTGCAATGAATAGATCTAGCTATAAAATAACACACACATTTGCAGAGATATATTGAGAAAGAATAAGCAAGAGAGAAATAATAGAAGAATTCTCATTAATCGTAATGAATAATGAATAATTTACACATGATATACTCTGTATAACTCAAGCAATATGCACTGGAGGTGAAGAAAATGTACCATAGTGGTGGTCTAAAGTGATCTGGACACACACCAATAGTTATGGGAGTGAACTTCCACCTAATATAGTCTTTTGGGCAGTTGCGAGAGTGAAATTCCACCTAGCTAGGTTAACTAGTATAACAATCTTCAATTAACTTACGGAAAAAGAGTGAAGAGAGGAGGATATTAGGGAATCATTGGTAATGTGCTAGTCTAGTGATGATACGAAGGATAATGTGCATCAGTTGGTGATGATCCCAATGTTGCATGGTGACAAAACCAAGCATCACCTAGACTCCACTCAACTAGTGAAACTGAAGAGAATATTCTCCTAAAGGAATATTCTCCCTAAACTTTAGGAGACTAGATAAAGAGTAATAAACATATGAAAAACCTTAGGAAAAATAAATCCTAGTTGTGTGTGAAGTAACTCCAACACCCCCTGAACATCACTATGGTGAAAATAAAGAATGGGTCCCAACAACGAGGCCATGTTAGGTACCCAAATACAAAATATACACTGAAATAAAGTGATGAAAGAGGGAAAAACTCATGGGAAAAACCCTCACTGAAGGTACTATGTATGTAAAAAGAATAACTAAAAGATACTAGGCAACTGTGTCCTTCACTCCAAGATGACTTCATGGAGAATGGAACTTCTACTCAGTAAAGGTCTTAGTGAAGATGCATGTCGTATGTTCTTTTGAAGGACACAATTGTAGGTTGATGATCCCCTCATGTACTAAGCCTCAGATGTAGTTCATTTGGATCTTGATGTGCTTCATCCACTACCTCTGAATTGGATCTCTACAGAACTTTAGAGTTCTCTGGTTGTCACATGAGATGACGATTGATTGATGAAATTGAATTCCCGACTTTGTGAGAAATTGTTGTAGCCACATAGCTTGAATGGATATGTTAACTACCCCTCTGTACTTTACCTTAGATAAATAAATAGAAATATCATCCTACTTATTTCTTGACCAATGGATAGGCCCAGAAAAAAGAGTGAGTGAGTAACTAGATGTGGACTTGCGATTAGTGTTATTGCTAGCCCAGTCAGAATCAATGAAATTGATGAGATCTAATGTAGATTCTTCTTCATAATGAATCACAAAGGTGATGGTGCCCTATATGTATCAAAGGATACACTTAGACTCTTTCTAATGTAGCTCATGCGGCTCCTACATGAACCTGGAAACTACACCAACTGCATAGGATAGGTCTGGTCCAGAGTGTGTGAGATGCAATAAGATCGCCACTAGATGTTTGTACAGTATGATTTTAGCCAGTGGAGTTTCCCCACCATCCTCAAGTTCGAATCCTAACAGGAAAGGAGTCAGAGAAGACTTGTAGTATGTCATGTGAAATCTCTCAAGGAGATCTCATGCATACTTGGCATGAGCGAGTTTGATGCCTGATACATCATGACTGATCTTCAACCCAAGGAATAATTGTATTGGATATGTTTCCATTATCAAAAATATGTCGTGTAGAATCCTCTTGACTACAATAATCACTAAAGTCAGGAAACTAGTGATCAAAAAATCATTAACATGCAAAACTAAGAGTAGAAGTGAATTAGCCTTCTTGAGCATGTAGACATTCATGTCTGATTTACAATGTGAAAAGTTCTGTGACAACAGGTGGGAGTCCATCTTGGCATACCATGCCATCAGAGCCTGCTTAAGGCCATAAAGAGATTTCTTCAATCAATAGACCAAAGATGAATCCTACATAAATCCTTGGATATTTTCCATATATATATCTTTTGAGAGAGATCAAAATGAAGAAATGCATTATTCATGTCCATCTGATGGACTTCCGATCCCTTGGTTTCCATAATGGAAAGTTACCAACGTATGGAATCCATCTTTTCTACTGGAGTGAAGGTCTCATCATAGTCAATGCCATGCACCTACTGAAATCCTTTGGAAACAAGCTTGGCTTTGTATCTGCTAATCTATCCATTTGTTGCACTCTTGGTTTTGTAGACCCATTCACATCTAAAAAGTTTCCTTCTAGAAGGAAATGGAACCAGATCCCAAGTTTGGTTCTCGAGGAGGGAGTTTTACTCCTCCTGCATGGCAGATTCCCAAAAGGGATTTCGAGCAGCCTTGCCATAAGAATGTGGATCTGAAAACTAAAGAAATAAAATATTCTGGAGGTCAATGGTGAAGTGGCAGTGAGTTCAATAGGAGGCTCCTCGAAATCATACTAAATGCTCCTAGTATCATTTGGATCACCAACAAGATCCATTTCATCTTGAAGAGTAGTCTAGGCCCACTTGGGCCTTTCCTCTGTATCTGCATCTGGATGCACTGACTTTGTATCTCACTGTACTGACTCTATATTTGGATCATATGAATCCTCTGAATCAAGAATCTCACATGAATAAGATTCAACATTTGCATGCTTATCATCCTGGACAGGTGGAAGAATGAAGGTGTCTGCATGAAGTTGTTGAGGTACATGTGAGACACTTTCCTTGAATTGGACACTTCACTCAATGATGACTTGGTCTGAGGAAATATCAATAATTCTGGATTCCTTCACACCATTTGTGCATTCAACAGAGATACACTATGTGCTCTGTGGATCAAGTGACTTCTTCTTTTTATGGGGAATCTGGGCCCATGCACATGAACTGAAAATACAAAAGTGGGTCACTTCTAGTTTGAGGCCAATCCAAGCCTCATTAGGGGTATTATCCTTGATAGATCTATGCAGAGATATATTTTGGATGTTTGTTGCACAATTAAGTGCTTCAGCCCATAGTCTCTGTGGTAGTGACTTTGCAAGTAGCATGGAAGATGCCATCTCTTTTAGAGATCTGTTTTTCTGCTTAGGAAATCCATTTTGTTGTGGAGTATAGGGAATTGTATGTTGCAAATGAATTTTTTCCTCATGAAAAATATTTTGGATCTTAATGTTCCTGAGTCTGTACTAAGGCTTAAAGTATAGTGTCAAGGCATCCAAAAAATATGATAATAGTTGATAGAAGATCTCGCTAACCTTGGTGTGGGAAGCTAATGAAGATTTCTACGTTCACGTCGTCTGGCTTCCAACTGTTCCTGAG
>JASDQU010100797.1:405860-417424 GCA_032191745.1 Picea mariana
TAGAGTGATCTAGACACAAACCAATAGTTATGGGAGTGAACTTCCAACTCATATAGTCTTTTGGGTAGTTACGAGAGTGAAATTCCACCTAGTTGGGTTAACTAGTATAACAATCTTCAATTAACTAACTGAAAAAGAGTAAAGAGAGGAGGATATTAGGGAATCATTGGTAATGCGCTAGTCTAGTGATGATACAAAGGATAATGTGCATTAGCTGGTGATGATCCCAATGTTGCATGGTGACAAAACCAAGCATCATCTAGACTCCACTCAACTAGTCAAACTGAAGAGAATATTCTCTTAGAGGAATATTCTCCTAGAGGAATATTCTCCCTAAACTTTAGGAGACTAGATAAAGAGTAATAAACATATGAAAAACCTTAGGAAAAATAAATCCTAGTTGTGTGTGAAGTAACCCCAACACCCCCTGAACATCACTATGGTGAAAATAAAGAATGGGTCCTAGCAACGAGGTCATGTTAGGTACCCAAATACAAAATATACACGAAATAAAGTGATGAAAGAGGGAAAAACTCATGGGAAAAACCCTCACTGAAGGTACTATGTATGTAAAAAGAAGAACTAAAAGATACTAGGAAACTGTTTCCTTCACTCCAAGACGACTTCATGGAGAATGGAACTTCTACTCAATAAAGGTCTTAGTGAAGATGCATGTCATATGTTCTTTTGAAGGACACAATTGTAGGTTGATTATCCTCTCATGTACTAAGCCTCAGATGTAGTTCATTTGGATCTCGATGTTCTTCATCCACTACCTCTGAATTGGATCTCTACATAACTTCAGAGTTCTTTGGTTGTCACATGAGATGACGATTGATCGATGAAACTGGATGCCCAACTTTGTGAGAAATTGTTGTAGCCACATAGCTTGAATGGCTATGTTAACTACCCCTATGTACTTTACCTCAGCTGAAGAAAGAGAAATATCATCCTACTTATTTCTTGACCAATGAATAGGCCCAGAAAAAAGAGTGAGTGAGTAACCAGATGTGGACTTGCAATTAGTGCTATCGCTAGCCCAGTCAGAATCAATGAAATTGATGAGATCTAATGTATATTATTCTTCATAATGAATCGCAAAGGTGATGGTTCCCTATACGTATCAAAGGATACACTTAGAATCTTTCTAATATAGCTCATGCGACTCCTACATGAACCTGGAAACTACACCAACTGCATAGGATAGGTCTGGTCTAGAGTGTGTGAGATGCAATAAGATCCCCACTAGATGTTTGTATAGTATGATTTCAGCCAGTGGAATTTCCCCACCATCTTCAAGTTCAAATCCTAATAGGAAAGGAGTCGGAGAAGACTTGTAGTATGTCATGTGAAATCTCTCAAGGAGATCTCGTGCATACTTGGCATGAGCGATTTTGATGCCTGATGCATCCTAACTGATCTTCAATCCAAGGAATAATTGTATTGGATATGTTTCCATTATCAAAAATATGTCGTGTAGAATCCTCTTGACTGCAATAATAACTAAATTCAAGAAACTGGTGATCAACAAATCATCAACATACAAAGCTAAGAGTAGAAGTGAATTAGCCTTCTTGAGCATGTATACATTCATGTAGGATTTACAATGTACAAAGTTCTGTGACAACAGGTAGGAGTCCATCTTGGCATATCATGCCATCAGAGCCTACTTAAGGCCATAAAGAGATTTCTTCAGTCAATAGACCAAAGATGAATCCTACATAAATCCATGGGGATGATCCATATATATATCTCTTGAGAGAGATCAACATGAAGAAATGCATTATTCATGTCCATCTGATGGACTTCTGATCCCTTGGTTTCCACAATGGAAAGTTACAAACGTATGGAATCCATCTTTTCTACTGGAGTGAAGGTCTCATCATAGTCAATGCCATGCACCTACTGAAATCCTTTGGAAACAAGCTTGGCTTTGTATCTGCTAATCTATCCATTTGTTGCGCTCTTGGTTTTGTAGACCCATTCACATCCAAAAAGTTTCCTTCCAAAGGAAATGGAACCAGATCCCAAGTTTGGTTCTCGAGGAGGGAGTTTTACTCCTCCCGCATGGCAGATTCCCAAAAGGGATTTCGAGCAGACTTGCCATAAGAATGTGGATTTGAAGACTAAAGAAATAAAATATTTTGGAGGTCAATGGTGAAGTGGCAGTGAGTTCAATATGAGGCTCCTCGAAATCATACTAAATGCTCCTAGTATCGGCTGGATCACCAACAAGATCCCTTTCATCTTGAAGAGTAGTCTGGGCCCACTTGGGCCTTTCCTCTGTATCTGCATCTGGATGCACTGACTTTGTATCTGACTGTACTGAATCTATATCTGGATCATATGAATCCTCTGAATCAAGAATCTCACATGAATAATATTTGACATGTGCATGCTCGTCATCTTGGACAGGTGGAAACATGAATGTGTCTGCATGCAGTTGTTGAGGTACATGTGAGACACTTTCCTTGAATTGGACACTTCACTCAATGATGAGTTGGTCTGAGGAAATATCAATAATTATGGATTCCTTCACACCATTTGGGCATTCAACAGAGATACACTATGTTCTCTGTGGATCAAGTGACTTCTTCTTTTCAGAGGGAATCTGGGCCCATGCACGTGAACTGAAAATATGAAAGTGGGTCACTTCTAGTTTGAGGTCGATCCAAGCCTGATTGGGGGTATTATCCTTGACATATCTATGCATAGATATATTTTGGATTTTTGTTGCACAATTAAGTGCTTCGGCCCATAGTCTCTGTGGTAGTGACTTTGCAAGTAGCATGAAAGATGCCATCTCTTTTAGAGATCTGTTTTTTTTCTCAGGAAATCCATTTTGTTGTGGAGTATAGGGAACTGTGTGTTGCAACTGAATTTGTGCCTCATGAAAAATATTTTGGATCTCATGATTGAAATAATCTTCCCCATTATCATTTTGGAGGACTTTTATTTTCTTTTCCAACTGTGTCTCAACAAGGTCTTATAAATATTTGATGTGTTGAAAGACCTTAGATTTTTCCCTAAGTAAATCCATGTGAAATTCGAGAAATCATCAACAAAAATGAGAACAAAAATAACTTTTTTGATTGATGGATGTGGAAAAGGACCCATGAGGTCACTATGGATCACATCTAAAGGAGAGGAAGCTCTCTGAGTCTTTCCTTTGTCAAATTTGTCTTGAGGGTGTTTTTGAACAACACATCCCTCATAGATTCCTTTCCAGAAATGGATGTCTGGTAGACCATAAACCAATATTTTATTTCTAAGTTGTTGCATATATCTTAAATTCGAATTCCCAAACATATCATGCCATATACTACTACTTTCATCAGCATGGGTAAGCAAGAAAGCAGAATCTGGTTCAATAAATTCAGAAAACGTATTCAACCTAGATTGATGGTTTACCTCACCGGTAGCAACCCTGAAATTGGTTTGCATGTCATATATGTCCACTGAATTAGGTGTGAATATGGATTTATTTTTAGTTCCATAAATTTTCATGTGAAGCACAGAGATAAGATTGATGGAAAGTTTGGGAATGTGCAACACATTCTCGAAGCTTCCATTGGTGAGTTCAATCCTTCCTTTTTCGGCGACCTTGACTGAAGATTTGTCCCCCATCATAATAGGAGGACATTTTCATGAATCCAATGAATAATATACTTCTTTTGTGGAAACCATGTGATGTGATTCTCCTGAATCTACAATCCAATCATCGGGAGAGGAGTTGATGGAAATCAAGGCATGGTTGGAATTGCCTTTCTTGGGATTCTAATATTCTGGCTTCTTCTTCTTATCACCCTCGGAGATGTTATCTCCAAGGTTGTTTCTCTGAAGTATTTGATTCATTAGATATTTTTTTTCTTTGCATGCATGCATATTCTGGATGGAATCCTTTATGGCAGTATATGCATTTCTCCCCTTTTCTTCCCTTTCCACCTTTGGATTCGGAGACATCGGTGAAGGGTTTTGAGTACCCTTCCCTATTTGGATTTTCATGGGATTTCCTTTTGTATTTATATTTATATTTATGATATTGATGAATTCCATATTGCACAGTAAGTGCATGCACCTTTGTTTCTTTGATTTTTCCCATGTTGATGAACTTGGTGTTCTCTTGTTTCAGGGATTCAATAAATTCCTCAAGAGAAGGCATCTTCCAGGTAGCTCTAGAGGAGAATTTGACTGAATGGAATGTGGATATGAACACGTATAATTTAGGACCAAGTTTGGAGATAATTTTGAGAACCATTTGTTTATCCAACTTAGATTTATCAACCCTGCAAGATTTGAGTTGCGACAGTAAATCCTTGTATTTTGTAAAGAAATCTTGGAGATTGTCGAAGATTTTTTGATCCAATGTGAGCAATTAAACCTCAATAATGTGTCCCATAATCTCATATTGTTTTACAAAGATCCATTCCAAGGTGGTATAGGCTTCATTGGGGGTTTTACAGGAAGATATGTGAAAAAGAAGAACGGGAGAGATGAGACTACAAATTGTTTTGAATGCTTCATCCATTTGATTTATATACTTGGATTTTTCTATGGATGATGTTAGTTTTGTCTCTATATTCAAGGTTAACCTATAAAATCCTCTAGTTCATATATTCATGATTATTCTATCCTTCCATGCAAATTAATTCTAAGGTGTAAGAATGGATTCTTTTGGGAATTCCATTTTTCCGTTGTCTTCAATATTTGGTACCTGCAAAAATAATTTGGTGTAGATTTTTCTTAATAGTCTGTCGGCTATGATACCATGTAAATGCATTGAACCTGAAAAGAATATATCTATCTAGAAAATACCACACATTTTTTTAGAGATAAATTGATAAAGAAGAAGCAAGAGAGAAAGAATGGAAGAATTCTCATTAACCATAATGAAAAATGAATAATTTACACATGATATACTATGTATAACTCAACAAATGTGCACTGGAGCTGAATCCAATGTGCCATAGTGGTGGCATAGAATAATCTAGACACACATCAGCAGTTACAGGAGTGAACTTCCACGTAGTCTAGTATTTCAGGAAGTTACGAGAATGAACTTCCACCTAGTTGACTTAACTAGCCTACTAGTCTTCATCTAACTAACTAAAACAGAGTGAAGTGAGGAGAAGATCAGGGAATCATGGGTAATGAACTAGTATGGTGATGATACCAAGGATAATGCACATTAGATGGTGATGATCCCAATGTTTCATAGTGACAAAACCAATGCAACATATAGACTCCACTCAACTAGTCAAACTGAAGTGAGAACTTAAGAGAATATTCTCCTAGAGGAATATTCTCCCTAAGCTTTAGGAGATTGGATAAATACTAATAAACATAGGAAAAACCTTAGGAAAAATAAATCCTAGGTGTGTGTGAAGTAACTCCAACAATACCCATGGGTGGTGTTGATGTCGTACTAGGGGTCCAATGGTTACAATCATTGGGAATTGTGGCCTTTAATTTTCAAGAACTTTTCATGAAATTTTCATTGGAAGGAAATGAATTTTAGTTAAGGGGCATCATAGGGAAACCTAGTAAGGTGGTAATCTCTAATGGAATGAAACAATTATTGAAAAAGATGCATCAAGGTGTAATTGTACAACTATTCTCACTAGATTTTCAAACATATAAGCCATCTATTCCTCTAGATATCGAAGGGATCATTGATAAGGATTCCAAGGTAATTGAAGATATTCCCATAAGTATTCCAAAGTATTTGAATATACTCCCATAAGTATTCCACCCACTCATGACCATGATCATGCTATTCACTTAATTCTTAGGATTTTTCCTCCTAATATTAGGCCTTACAGATAACCTTATTACCATAAGAGTGAAATTGAGCATATGGTTGAATAAATATTAGAGGCTGGCATTATTAGACCTAGCATCTCACCCAGACCCATCCATATATCTCATATGCAATGGGATTAATTTCTTGATAGATGAAGGATCCCCGCGATATGCATTGGAAGGATGCCAAGAACATTCTCATATATGTTCAAGGCACCATGAGTTATGGGATTCACTATGTAGTTTATTGTGCATTGGATATCATAGGCTTCACAAATTAATATTAGGATTGAAATGGCATAGATTGCAAGTCCACTTCCAGGTACACTCTCAGTTCATGTTCAAGTCATATTTGTTCGTCAAGTAAGAAGTAATCAGCCATTTCTTTATCTTCTGTAGAGGGTGAGTACATAACAGTAGTCAACTATGTCATTTAGGAAATTTGGATTCAACACTTCCTTACCAATATTGGTATCCAACTTCATTGTCCAACTGTCATATGGTGTGACAATAAGAGTACACTAATATTTTGTATAGATCCACTACAACGGAAGCAAACCGAACACATTGAGGTCTGCATGTATTTCATCAAAGATCTAGTACACGACATGATCATTGATGTACAATTTTGTCCTTCCTATGAAAAAATTGCCAACATCTTCACCAAGACCTTCACTAGGATGAAGTTTCATACTTTGCGATATCGTCTTGGAGTGAAGAACAAAATTACCTAACATCTTCCTTTTCTTATTTTGATGCATTTTCTTTTGAGGGGGGGTTTTGTTCCCACATGGTTTTCCCTCTTTCCTCATTTTTATTCAATGTTCATTAGTTGCATTGTACATGAGTACCTAATATGGCCTAGTTGTTGGGACTCATTTTTTATTACTCCATATTCATGTTCAAGGGGGATGTTGGTGATATTTCTATTTTTGACTCACTAGTTCAGTAGTAGTTAACTGGAGCTAGTTCTATTTTAGACCATCATTATTATGCATGCATTCCTAAGAAAATCTCATTGCTTGTTCCCTTTTTTTAATTATAGAATTTTATTTCCTATATGAGTGTATATCACTCATTCATTATATGATTCATTGATCATCTCATTGGAGTAGTGTGAATATATTTTCTCATTATTCCACATTGAATCTCTTATTATTTTCTTGATAATATTTGTTCATACTTTCTTTAGCTAGGTCTCCTATGCATGTTTCCATGAAACATTGATAGATCATTCTTTCCTTATTTCACATTATTTTGAATTGAATATAATTTTGAGTCCCTGATCACATATTTGGATCACACTTAGCAAATTATGCTTTATATTTTCAACAAGTAGGAAATTTTATGCCACAATATCTTTGTTTCTAAGAGTGACTGTGCCTTTTCCTATAATTTTGGTTGAGTTATCATTTCCAAATGTGAGAGACCCCTATTTTTCTTTCCTTCATGTTACAAATTTATTTTTGTCTCGATTTATATGCTTTGAGCATCTACTTTCAATACACCAATGAATTCTTCTATTTTGGGCATATAAGGCAAACCCAGATTCCTCAACATTCAAATCTTCTTTATTCCTTTTCAAATTTCTATGTCATTCCCCTATGTGATTGAAAGGAACATGCCTAGTTTCCCTTGAATAAACTCTCAAATCACTTCTACAATTTATGGCGATGTGAAAAAAATTATTACATTTGTGTCATTTAATTTCATAACCCAAAGAAACAAAACTTCTATAATTTATACCAAATGCCTCACGAGGCTTTTTGTGATAATTTCCTTCATAATGATTCTTGGAATTTTCATAGATACTTTTGTTCCTAACGTTTTTACCCTTTTCATATGCTCTACAATTTATGGATTTATTCCCAAAATTATTGCAAGAATAACACAAGCCAAGAAAAATATTTTGGTACCTCGGTGTGGGTGGTCTTCTAGCTGGTGTTATTATTTTAAAACCATGATCTTCTTCATTGATAATTTTTTATTCCATGTTCCTCTAAATGCATGATCACATTCTTGATTCTTCTTTATTTAAGGTTTCTGTATGTCCTCCTTTAGATGCTTTCATGCTTATTTCTTGATGGAACCCTTGATAGTATCTGCATAACTACTTTGCTCTACTTCATTTCATGTCATCATAGATCTTGAACCCTCATCAGTATTATTTTTTTTGTATCCAAGTATGGACTTGTCATGGAAGGGATTTTTATGGTACATGATTTCATCAAGTATTTTGGTGCTATTTCTAAATATTAGTTGGATCTCCTTCTGTAGTTCCTTTCTTAGTGTGACTATTTCAACTTCTATATTATCTATTATTTTCTTCTTTTTTTCCAGTTGTCTCTTGATTATTTCTTCAATCACTTTGTATTTTTCCAATTGAATTCTTAAATCTACGATATTCTTCTTGGATTCTTTAGAATTTTTCTAGGGTTTTCAAATCCTTCCTTCAATTGACTTCACTCTTCTTTGAGAGACTTGTTTTTCTTCCTTTCTATTCTTAGATCACTTAAGGAAATGATCAATTCTTCCTCAAGATTCAATTCTCCTTATTCTTCATAATATCCTTCATTATTTTCAGTAGTTTCCTCTTGAGTCTCTAATACCATGAAGAGTACTCTTCTTGAGTCATTTTCACTATGATCATATTCATCAGATGACGAACTATCATTTTTTGAATAGAGGATTTTTTTTTTCAAAAACCTTCCTTTATTTCTTTCCTTGTATCTTTTCTAATATTTATTTTCTTTCTTAGGGAATTCTTCTTCATCACTATCTGAACCCCCTGCATATGGAAATTTAGAAGAAAAGTGCCCAACTTTACCACAATTAAAGCATTTGAAAAGAATATTACATTTGTACTTGTTAGTTCCTCTTTTCATCTTTCTCACAAATTTGGCTTCTTCTTCATTGTTTGAATCATCGCTATTGTTGGAGCAAGTTTTTGACCTTATCATGTTCTTTCTTGGCTTCTTGTAGGATTTGAAAGCTTCTTTCCTTTTGGATGGGTTTTCCCATTATTTTCTCATTTCATGTGTTGTAAAAATTTCATGATCAACGTAGCCATATATTGTATTTATTCTAGAGATGAGAGTTTAAGGTCAAATATCATTGGGAGAGATGTCAATATCTTTCACACAATAACTAAATTTTCAATATTTTCTCCCAGACCTCTTATAGTATTCATAATTTCATAAACATAGAGAAAATAAGATGAAATATATTCATCTTCCTTCATTGTCATATGTTCAAATTGTACTTTGTAAGTATGAATATTGTCCCCTTTGATTTTAGCATCTCATTATTGAGCTTGTCCCATATTCCTTTGTAGAATCACAATGCATAACCTTAACAAATTATGAACCTATTAGACCACTTAGAATGAAATTTATTTCCTTTGAATTGTATTCACTAATATGTTTCCTAACATTACTTGTTGGGGGAGAAGTTGGTGTTGTGTATATTTACTACAACTGTCCAAACATCAAATCCCTTTTCCTAAAAAAATGCTCTCATTATTATGCTCCCAAAAGCATAATTTTACCCATCAAATTTTTAGGATATTTAGACACTTAGGAGTTAGTTAAGATCTACTTGGTCTAATATGTCGTTAGGTAAAAGTGTGTTTCTTTAGTATGCATTAGTATGCATTTGTAGTTAGGCAATCCGACAGCCACGATATGTTCCCGACATAGAGTGATCCGACGGTTCATACTCTCCTCGATCTTAACGGCCATTGATCCGTGGCTTAAAACCCGATTGGTCCATGATCTCTATTTAAAGAGCATGGAGGGTCATTTGCCGATGATCGATTGTGAGAAAATCTCTTGTAAAATCTCTCTGTAATCTTTTTCTTTACATTAATAAACTGCTCCAAGTGGCCGCATTGGCTGGGGCCGTGGATGTTTCCCCGTAGGGGTTTTACCACGTGAAAACATCGATGTGTTGATCTTTGATCTGGTTATGTGAGTGGTTATTGAAGGTGTTCATCCTCTGTTGGAATACCTGTGTTGTCGAACATGGTATCAGAGCCTGTTTGAAGACCCGCTCCTATTGTAGATCAAGATCGTGAAGCCAAGTTGCCTCATATCCATTTTTTGGCATTTTTGTACATTTTTGGGCTAAAAGGACTGTTCCATTGCGTCTGAAGCATGCTTTTCATTCAGGAACACTTTTCGTTTCACTCGAAAAGGTTTCCGTTTTCCCAAGATACGGCCATTACAGTCAGAATCCGGAGGTATAAAGTCTGAATACGCATTTTTAAATTTTTGCAAAGTTTTGATTTTATTTCGGTTTGTATTTTTATTTTTTTTTCTGGGCTGATACTCTTTTAGATCTGCGTATGCTCTTTTCCCTGCGCCTTGTGTGATCTCGGCAAATCAGAAACAGATAAGAAAAGGTGCATCTTCCGGGTAAACTAACCGAGATCTAACCCTTGTTATCATCGAGAAGCGAAATTTTTTTCTTGTGTGAAAAGAGTTTTTTTGGAGCATGCTCTCCAAGGCTGTCTTCAACAACAACAACAACAACAACAACAACAACAACCCCAATCCTCCTTCTGAACAATACAATATGTTTTGCTAGCCCAGTTGGTTAAAAATTGGCTTATTAAGTAAGAGGTCTTGAGTTCAATTCTCTCTTTTGTTACTTTTTTTGAAAAAGTTCATGCTAAAAATTGTAAAGTGCATTTCATTTCAAGTATAAAAGTGAATCACTATAAGTAGCTTTATATTTTATTTTAGAGTTATTTTGCATGCAACTTTTCTGTTATAAGGTAACCTCATTGTAAAAGTGATCCCCACTTCTCTTTATAAAAGTGGGTCACTTCATAAAGTAGCGTACACTATCACATGGTTATTTGGTTACCGTGTATGCCTTTTTTAAAAGGGGCATAACTCTCACATCGGAAGTCCATTTTCAGTGTCGTTTTTTTTAAAACCACACAACTTTTCGAGATCTTTCCATCCAGATCATTAGTTTCAGGTTTTAAATTTGCATTATATACATATTTAATATGGATTCTACAAGTACTGTCATGCTTACCAGCGACAACTACTTCCAATGGAGAAAATCAAATAATGACCTTGAGTCCAAGTGATTTTTCTTGCCTTGGAGACTATCTATCTAAGTTTAAAACACTCAGACTTTTATGTATAGAATGCAACATAAAAATGAAGGAACCGCGTTGCATATATCTTATTCTTTCTAAGCTAGGTAGTGCATATTCTGTGTTTGTATCTACCTTTTATGCCATGAAAGAGGCTCTAGGGGAAGCTTATGTAGAACCCACTCTTGAGTCCTTTTGTACTTCTTTGATTAGAGAGGAAGATAAGCTTCTACAACTTGGAGTGATCAACATTGTAGGTACCTCAAACAAAGCCTTATTTGCCCAGCAGAAAGATAAACCCAAGTATCCCAAGAAGCAACATCCTCGCTACAACAACAAACAACCTAAGGGTCCCAAACCCGCTCAGATAGCTTCAGATCCTAATGGTGACAAAGGATCAAAATATAAAAAGAATACTAACAAACATTGCAAATTTTGTAATAAAGATGGTCATGATGAGTCCAGATGTTTCAAGAAGATGGAAGCCCTAGAATCAGTGATGAAGAAGCACAACATCAGTATTGATTCCTCTTCTTCTTCTTCTCATGGACATGCACTTTCTGCTTCTGGTTTTTCCTTCAATACACCTTCTACTACTTCTTCTTCTTCTGATGAGTGGATTATTGATTCAGGAGCATCTTATCATATGGCT
>JASDQU010100797.1:417474-435050 GCA_032191745.1 Picea mariana
TGCCGAGATGCGAAACACCGAGGATGTCATAGTCACGGGTTAAAGGTCTTTAACCGTTTTTGCTTTGGACGAAGATTAAAACTGAGTTCGCATTCTCGAGACTCGGGACTTGTGAATTTGAGATATAAAGTGTCCAACTTGTGAGATTATGAAATCTTAAAAAACCTTAAGGAAATACATGCTCGCGAAAAAAAGGGTCCTTCGTAAGTAATAAAGCATTACTATTCTGGCCACGAAAGTTCTCTCAGAGTCTTATGATTTTTTTGGAAGGAAAGAAAAGAAAAAACAGCTCTAGATCATAAGTGTCAGATTTTTCCAAATTTGTGTAAGGTGAAAAAACAGGGGTGGCTCCAACAGATCTCATGGTTGAAATAATCTTCCCCGTTATCTGTTCGGAGGACTTTTATTTTCTTTTTTGACTGTGTCTCAACAAGGTCTTATAAATATTTGATGTGTTGAAAGACCTTAGATTTTTCCCTAAGTAAATCCATGTGAAATTTGAGAAATCATCAACAAAAATGAGAACAAAAATAACTTTTTTGATTGATCGATGTGGAAAAGGACCCATGAGGTCACTATGGATCACATCTAAAGGAGAGGAGGATCTTTGACTCTTTTCTTTGTCAAATTTGTCTTGAGGGTGTTTTCGAACAACACATCCCTCACAGATTCCTTTCGAGAAATGGATGTCCAATAGACCATAAACCAATATTTTATTTCTAAGTTGTTGCATATATCTTAAATTCGAATTCCCAAACATATCATGCCATATACTACTACTTTCATCAGCATGGGTAAGAAAGAAAGCAGAATCTGGTTCAATAAATTAGAAAACGTATACAACCTAGATTGATGGTTTACCTCACCGGTAGCAACCCTGAAATTGGTTTTCATGTCATATATGTCCACTGAATTAGGTGTGAATATGGATTTATTTTCAGTTCCATAAATTTTCATGTGAAGCACAGAGATAAGATTGATGGAAAGTTTTGGAATGTGCAACACATTCTCGAAGCTTCCGTTGGTGAGTTCAATCCTTCCTTTTTCGGAAACCTTGACTGAAGAGTTGTCCCCCATCATAATAGGAGGACATTTTCATGCATCCGATGAATAATATACTTCTTTTGTGGAAACCATGTGATGTGATTCTCCTGAATCTACAATCCAAGCATCAAGAGAGGAGTTGATGGAAATCAAGGCATGGTTGGAATTTCCTTTCTTGGGATTCTAATATTCTGGCTTCTTCTTCTTATCACCCTTGGAGATGTTATCTCCAAGGTTGTTTCTATGAAGTATTTGATTCATTAGATATTTTTTTTCTTTGCATGCATTCATATTCTGGATGGAATCCTTTATGGTACTATCTACATTTCTCCCCTTTTCTTCCCTTTCCACCTTTGGATCTGGAGACATCGGTGAAGGGTTTTGAGTACCCTTCCCTATTTGGATTTTCATGAGATTTACTTTTGTATTTATATTTATATTTATGATATTGATGAATTCCATATTGCACAGTAAGTGTATGCACCTTTTTTGCTTTGATTTTTCCCATGTTGATGAACTTGGTGTTCTCTTGTTTCAGGGATTCAATATACTCCTCAAGAGAAGGCATCTTCCAGGTGGCTCCAGAGGAGAATTTGACTGAATGGAATTTGGATATGAACACGTATAATTTAGGACCAAGTTTGGAGAGAATTTTGAGATCCATTTGTTTATCCTCCTTAGATTTATCAACCCTGCAAGATTTGAGTTGCGACAGTAAATCCTTGTATTTTGTAAAGAAATCTTGGAGATTGTCAAAGATTTTTGAATCTAATGTGAGCAATTAAACCTCAATAATGTGTCCCATAATATCATATTGTTTTACAAAGATCCATTCCAAGGTGGTATAGGCTTCATTGGGGGTTTTATAGGAAGATATGTGAAAAAGGAGAACGTGAAAGATGAGACTACAAATTGTTTTGAATGCTTCATCCATTTGATTTAGATACTTGGATTTTTCTATGGATGATGTCAGTTTTGTCTCTATATTCAAGGCTAACCTATACAATCCTGTATTTCATATATTCATGATTATTCTATCCTTCCATGCAAAGTAATTCTATGTTGTAAGAATGGATTCTTTTGGGAATTCCATTTTTCCGTTGTCTTCAATATTTGGTACCTGCAAAAATAATTTGGTGTAGATTTTTCTTAGTAGTCTGTTGGCTATGATACCATGTAAATGCATTGAACCTGAAAAGAATATATCTAGCTAGAAAATACCACACATGTTTGTAGAGATAAATTGATAAAGAAGAAGAAAGAGAGAAAGAATGGAAGAATTCTCATTAACCATAATGAAAAATGAATAATTTACACATGATATACTATGTATAACTCAACAAATGTGCACTAGAGCTGAATCCAATGTGCCATAGTGGTGGCCTAGACTAATCTAGACACACATCAATAGTTACAGGAGTGAAATTCCACGTAGTCTAGTATTTCAGGAAGTTACGAGAATAAACTGCCACCTAGTTGACTTAACTAGTCTACTAGTCTTCATCTAACTAACTAAAATAGAGTGAAGTGAGGAGAAGATCGGGGAATCATGGGTAATGCACTAGTATGGTGATGATACCAAGGATAATGCACATTATATGGTCACGATCCCAATGTTTCATGGTGACAAAACCAATGCAGCATATAGACTCCACTCAACTAGTCAAACTGAAGTGAGAACTTAAGAGAATATTCTCCTAGAGCAATATTCTCCCTAAAATTTAGGAGACTAGATAAATACTAATAAACATAGGAAAAACCTTAGGAAAAATAAATCCTAGGTGTGTGTGAAGTAACTCCAACAATACCCATGAGTGGTGTTGATGTCGTACTAGGGGTCCAATGGTTACAATCATTGGGAATTGTGGCCTTTAATTTTCAAGAACTTTTCATGAAATTTTCATTGGAAGGAAATGAATTTTAGTTAAGGGGCATCACAGGGAAACCTGGTAAGGTGGTAATCTCTAACGGAATGAAACAATTATTGAAAACGAGGCATCAAGGTGTAATTGTACAAATATTATCACTAGATTTTCAAACATATAAGCCATCTATTCCTCTAGATCTCCAAGGGATCATTGATAAGGATTCCAAGGTATTTGTAGATATTCCCATAAGTATTCCAAAGTATTTGAATATATTCCCATAAGTATTCCACCCACTCATGACCATGATCATGCTATTCACTTAATTCTCAGGATTTTTCCTCCTAATATTAGGCCTTACAGATAACCTTATTACCATAAGAGTGACATTGAGCATATGGCTGAAGAAATATTAGTGGTTGGCATTATTAGACCTAGCATCTCACCCAGACCCATCCATATATCTCATATGCAATGGGATTAGTTTCCAGATAGATGAATGATCCCCGTGATATGCATTGGAAGGATGCCAAGAACATTCTCATATATGTTCAAGGCACCATGAGTTATGGGATTCACTATGTAGTTTATTGTGCATTGGATATCATAGGATTCACAAATTCATATTAGGATTGCAATGGCATAGATCGCAAGTCCACTTCTGGGTACACTCTTAGTTCATGTTCAAGCCGTATTTTTTGGTCAAGTAAGAATTAATCAACCATTTCTTTATCTTCTGTAGAGGGTGAGTACATAGCAGTAGTCAACTATGTCATTTAGGAAATTTGGATTCAACACTTCCTTACCAATCTTGGTATCCAACTTCATTGTCCAACTGTCATATGGTGTGACAATAAGAGTACACTAATATTTTGTATAGATCCACTACAACGGAAGCAAACCAAACACATTGAGGTCTACATGTATTTCATCAAAGATCTAGTACACAACATGATCATTGATGTACAATTTTGTCCTTCCTATGAACAGATTGCCAACATCTTCACCAAGACCTTCACTAGGATGAAGTTTCATACTTTGCGATATCGTCTTGGAGTGAAGAACATAATTGCCTAACATCTTCCTTTTCTTATTTTGATGCATTTTCTTTTGAGGGGGGGTTTTGTTCCCACATGGTTTTCCCTCTTTCCTCATTTTTATTCAATGTTCATTAGTTGCATTGTACATGAGTACCTAATATGGCCTAGTTGTCAGGACTCATTTTTTATTACTCCATATTCATGTTCAAGGGGGATGTTGGCGATATTTCTATTTTTAACTCACTAGTTCAGTAGTAGTTAACTGGAGCTAGTTCTATTTTAGACTTTCTATTTTAGACCATCATTATTATGCATGCATTCCTAAGAAAATCTCATTGCTTGTTCCCTTTTTTTAATTATATATTTTTCTTTCCTATATGAGTGTATATCACTCATTCATTATATGATTCATTGATCATGTCATTGGAGTAGTGTGAATATATTTTCTCATTATTCCATATTGAATCTCTTATTGTTTTCTTGATAATCTTTGTTCATACTTTCTTTAGCTAGGTCTCCTATGCATGTTTTCATGAAACATTGATAGATCATTCTTTCCTTTTTTCACATTATTTTGAATTGAATATAATTTTGAGTCCCTGATCACATATTTGGATCACACTTAGCAAATTATGCTTTATATTTTCAACAAGTAGGAAATTTTATGCCACGATATCTTTGTTTCTAAGAGTGACTATGCCTTTTCCTATAATTTTGGTTGAGTTATCATTTCCAAATGTGAGAGACCCCTATTTTTCTTTCCTTCATGTTACAAATTTATTTTTGTCTCCATTTATATGCTTTGAGCATCTACTTTCAATACACCAATGAATTCTTCTATTTTGGACATATAAGGCAAACCCTGATTCCTCAACAGTCATACCTTCTTTATTCCTTTTCAAATTTCTATGTCATTCCCCTATGTGATTGAAAGGAACATGCCTAGTTTCCCTTGAATAAACTCTCAAATCACATCTACAATTTATGGCTATGTGAAAAAAATTATTACATTTGTGGCATTTAATTTCATAAGCCAAAGAAACAAAACTTCTATAATTTATACCAAATGCCTCACGAGGCTTTTTTTGATAATTGCCTTCATAATGAATCTTGGAATTTTCATAGATACTTTTGTTCCTAACGTTTTTACCCTTTTCATATGCTCTACAATTTATGGATTTATTCCTAAAATTATTGCAAGAATAACACAAGCCAAGAAAAATATTTTGGTACCTCGGTGTGGGTGGTCTTCTAGTTGGTGTTATTATTTTAAAACCATGATCTTCTTCATTGATAATTTTTTATTCCATGTTCTTCTAAATGCATGATCACATTCTTGATTCTTCTTTATTTAGGGTTTCTGTATGTCCTCCTTTAGACGCTTTCATGCTTATTTCTTGATGGAACCCTTGATAGTATCTTCATAACTACTTTGCTTTGCTTCATTTCCCGTCATCATAGATCTTGAACCCTCATCACTATTATTTTTTTTTGTATCCAAGTATGGACTTGTCACGGAAGGATTTTTATGGTACATGATTTCATCAAGTATTTTGGTGCTATTTCTAAGAATTAGTTGGATCTCCTTTTGTAGTTCCTTTCTTAGTGTGACTATTTCAACTTCTATATTATCTATTATTTTCTTCTTTTCTTCCAGTTGTCTCTTTATTATTTCTTCAATCACTTTGTATTTTTCCAATTGAATTCTTAAATCTACGATATTCGTCTTGGATTCTTTAGAATTTTTCTAGGGTTTTCAAATCCTTCCTTCAATTTACTTCAGTCTTCTTTGATAGACTTGTTTTTCTTCCTTTCTATTCTTAGATCACTTAAGGAAATGATCAATTCTTCCTCAAGATTCACTTCTCCTTATTCTTCATAATATCCTTCATTATTTTCAGTAGTTTCCTCTTGACTCTCTAACACCATGAAGAGTACTCTTCTTGAGTCATTTTCACTATTATCATATTCATCAGATGACGAACTATCATTTTTTGAATATAGGATTTTTTTTTTCAAAAACCTTCCTTTATTTCTTTCCTTGTATCTTTTCTAATATTTATTTTCTTTCTTAGGAAATTCTTCTTCATCACTATCTAAACCCCTTGCATATGGAAATTTAGAAGAAAAGTGCCCAACTTTAACACAATTAAAGCATTTGAAAGGAATATTACATTTGTACTTGTTGGTTCCTCTTTTCATCTTTATCACAAATTTAGCTTCTTCTTCATTGTTTGAATCATCACTATTGTTGGAGCAAGTTTTTGACCCTATCCTGTTCTTTCTTGGCTTCTTGTAGGATTTGAAAGCTTCTTTCCTTTTGGATGGATTTTCCCATTCTTTTCACATTTCATGTGTTGTAAAACTTTCATGATCAACGTAGCCATGTATTGTATTTATTCTAGAGATGAGAGTTTAAGGTCAAATATCATTGCGAGAGATGTCAATATCTTTCGCACAATAACTAGATTTTCAATATTTTCTCCCAGACCTCTTATAGTATTCATAATTTCATAAACATAGAGAAAATAAGATGAAATATATTCATCTTCCTTCATTGTCATATGTTTAAATTGTACTTTGTAAGTTTGAAGATTGGCCCCTTTGATTTTAGCATCTCATTATTGAGCTTGTCCCATATTTCCTTTGTAGAATCACAATGCATAAACTTAACAAATTATGAACCTATTAGATCACTTAGAATGAAATTTATTTCCTTTGAATTGTATTCACTAATATTTTTCCTAACATTACTTGTTGGGGGAGAGGTTGGTGTTGTGTTTATTTACTACAACTGTCCAAACATCAAATCCCTTTTCCTAAAACAATGCTCTCATTATTATGCTCCAAAAAGCATAATTTTACCCATCAAATAATGGTGTTCTATTTTTTGGTAAATTATCATTGCTTATCCATGATCTTTCTTCTAGTTGTTAGAATGTTCCTGAAGGAACCCACTTTGAAACCAATTGTTAGAATATTCAAGAATACTGAGAGGGGGTGGTGAATCAACATAGATTTATTTCAATAATTTTAATCCTTAACCTTCAAGCACTACATAAACATTTATCATTAATCATGTATTTCATCATCACATAAACTCATACACATTACACACAGTGTTTTGTGTGGAAACCCAACAAGGAGAGAACCATGAAAATTTTTCTTCATTAGCTTCAATATTTTACAAGAAACAATGTTGACACACAGTGCGAAGACCCTAGGTTCAACAAGAATTCATCAAAAAAAACTTCATATACTAGTTCTTTGGGCATCACCTACAAGTAGGTGAAGTCTCACCCGAGGTATCTATGGGGATTGTAGGAACCAAGTTTCCACAGTGATGAAGGGATGGGAAGCATTCATTCTAACCATTATACTTAAAATTCATTCATTATGCCTTTTATCATGTTCCCAAAAACATAATAACATATAAAAAAATGAATAGAAAGTAAATCATATGTGCACACTACACAAAACAGTCAAACACATCATATCATAACACAAAGACACCATATTTAACATGGTTCACCCAATATGGGCTACGTCCACAAAAATAGACTTATTTATTATATTATTTAGGATCATTTCTTACAAAATATGTGCACGGTTCTCATATATTGTGCCCTTGTCAATATCCTATCCCTCTATTTCATTATTCCCTCTCAAATACCTTCATAGATTGCACACATAGCTTACCCACATACATGAATGAATTCACTATGCTACTTATATCCCAAAACCCTTACATATTTATATAATTACATTATGGCTTAGCCCATATTAATGGACCAATAATTCCTAGCAACCTCTAATTTTCTTCCTTCCTTCGTGCATGATAATCCCTGAAAGTGCGCCAATTGTCTTTCCTTCTTTTGCACACATTGCGCAATTCCCCAAAACTGGTGCTAAAATTCATGTCCCAATATGCCCCCAAAACTCACATGTGGCTTGTCCCAAGCCACTCATTTCTTCTAGTGCACTCCCTTCAATGTCACAACGAGCTTCTAAAAAATCTCCTTTGTAGTTGTGATCTTCTCCTTTTATTGTACTTCTTGCACCAAAATTTCATATTCTATCTACGTAGTGATGGGGTTCTTCAATTTCTCTACATTTTATTGTGTTTCTTGTTTAACTATGCCTTACATTACCTCAAGTTCTTCTATAACCTTGAATGATTCCTCTTGCAATGGCTCAAGATTCTGCAAAAGCTTTAGTTGTTAAACTCTGATTTGGTTTATTTCTTGATGTAGATGAATATTCTCCACTATTATAGCCATGTTCTTTGTAGGTGGTAGAGTGCTCATTGTGTCTTTAATATTCTACGCCTTCTCCTACACAGCCTGTAACCTCTAGTCTAATTTTTGTAGATATTCATTATCCAACAACCAAGTCCATACTTGTGTTATTTATTCATATATATTCACAGATTCGTCATCCAAACTCTTAATGTTCTCAATAGTCGTCACAATTGTCTTCTCCCTTTTCTCTCTTTCTTCAGGTAGAGTACTTGATGTTGTGTGTTCTTCCAAGTCTACAATGTTTGTGTTGAAGACTGGAATGACTTCACTTATCTTTGTTACTTGATCTTCCAATGGAGTACCTTATTCCATTTTCACTTATCGTATATTTTTGTAGAACTTCTACATAACTTGTTTCACCTTTTTTGTTCTATGTTCAGCCTTGTCCCACTCCAATACTAGCTTACTATACTCTACAAGTAATGCATCATTATCTACAACTAATTTATCCATCTGCATGGAAGTCGACTCTACACATAACTGGATTTCTTGTGTAATTATTGTCTACAATCTATGTAACACATTCACCGGTAGCTGTGATAACACTAAATCAATATGACTTAGTGCTTTTGTGTGCTCCATCTTGTTTGTGGGGAATTCTATAACCACTACTGAAAAATTCAAAATTCAACATTCTCCTGATGTTGATGGTGGTTGTGAAGTTATCAGTTGTGATCCTGTATTATTGGTTGTACTCTCAGTCTATTCTTCTTCTCCCATTCTGACTGGTGCTATCATGTTTTCCTCCAAAATCTGATGCAGTGTGGCAATCTGTGTCTACACATTCGAGTGCATTTCTTCTTCATTTTGCACAGATTATAGAAAGGATTCTTCAGTTATCTCTTTCACTTGATTGCAAATTTTTGCATCCTCTGTTAATGCTTGGATATATGTTTTCTTTGATGATTTTCTTTTCTTATGCTTATGCATTGGTCATTCCTCTAGATTCTCTTTTCACTTTTCTCCAACAAGAAGTGTTTTTCCTATGTGTCATATTCACCATTTCCTTGTTCTCCTTGATCATGTTCTTCTTCTTCTTGATCCTTTTCTAGTTCTTATGTCTCTTTATCTAGTTGTCCARTATTCGTCTATGYTATTTCTGCATCTAGGATTTTCCATTTATCTTCCCAGTAGATCAGAATATGGTTGATGTTCTTCTCTATCAACCTGTTCCTATGTGTCATATTCACCATTTCCTTGTTCTCCTTGATCATGTTCTTCTTCTTCTTGATCCTTTTCTAGTTCTTGTSTCTCTTTATCTAGTTGTCCTGTATTCRTCTATGCTATTTCTGTATCTAGGATTTTCCATTTAGCTTCCCARTARAWTAYAATATGGTCGATGTCCTTCTCTATCAACCTGTAGTGCATCCAAAGCCATTGTTGATCCAGATCCCTCTTTTATTGAACATACATATGGTGCAACCTTACCTTAAATCACACAATATCCTTGTATGCTTCAACTATTTGTGGTTGAATGCATGGTGTGTCCTTAATAGATTGTTTAATAGTCTCCTTATAGATGTAGAAGGTGATGTTGTTGTACAATTGACTATTATTTTTTGTGGTATTCCACAAAGACACATATCTTGTTGCCAAGAACAGTCTCTACATACCTTCTAGGAACTCCATCTCTTTTGTCTCCCTCCAAGTAGTAAATGAAATAAAAATTAATAACAATGCATAATGGAACTCCATTCCTTTCTCTTGTTCCTCCTTGTAGTCAGTTAAGAGCTAATTCATGAGAAATGTTTCCCATCTCATCATCACTCTTGCTGCACACTTCTCCATTTTTGTTATGACGCTTCTTGGCACCTGATCTTTGTGACATTTTCTCAGTAACTTACAAGAGAACACTTTCCTCATGAATCTTAAAGTATTATCATTGATTCTTGTGACATATAATCCACATGATCCTCTATGTGTGCCATATTTTTTCTTTATCCTTTATTTGAATTCTTTCTCATGGGCATTGTCTTTGAATAAGGGTAGAGGGTCTTACCCTACTCATGACATTCTTGTAATCCACACAATCAATTGGGTGTCGATCGATATTGATCTATCCAACCATAAGAACCCTCCTTGGATGAAACTTAGAAATAAATTAAGGTAGATGTTGATCTCTAAGCTTCTACCAAAATGTGGGATCTCTAACAAGTTTAGAGTGCATGTTCATTGCAACCTTATTTCCCATTCCCATGGTTCTAATTTGACTACTAGTGAATATGTCCTAGATGATGCTTCACAAGTAATTATATGGAACTAACTCTAGAGACTTCTTTACATATGGAAGGTCATGATATGAAAAATCTATGATTCCTACTGTGCCCATCATATTTCCTTTGATAGTGAATCCATGTGGAATCACTAGTGTAACAAGATTGTATTTCACCTCTTTCTACAATATGACTTTATGTTTTGGGATTTCTTGGTGGCACATATGCTCTAGGAAAGTTTGCTAGTCTTGTATCTTTTGCTTCCACTCTCAATATGTATTCCTTCATTAGTGCTTTTGGATGCTTAGTGGGTGGTTTTTTGGTCCTTGATGTGGATAGGTGAAATTCCCTATATGGATAGGTGAAATCCCCCTTGGATCGGGTTTCCTTTGATCCAAGACAAAAGGAAACAAATGGTAACTAATTTTACTTTAAACCTACTTCAACAATCAAATCAAAGGAATGAGGTGATTAACTTACCTCTTTATGATGGTTTTAGTTTCTTCTCTAGTTTCTTTACTTATTGACCAAGCTCCTAGGCATGAGAGAGGTCATGCAAAGAGTACAAATAAAACACCTTCCTCTACACTAGATTGTTATATGAATATACATACATACATACATACATACATACACACACACACACACACACACACACACACACACACACACACACACATATAATGACTTTACAACAATATACATACATGTGATCAATGACATAAGATATGAAGGGAATATTCCTAGTTATATTAATGGATAAACATGGTGAATTACACAAAAACTACTGTTGATATTGTAACAACCCCTCCAAGCTCTCTAATCTATCCCTTACTTGGATGTATTAATATCAGAGTGATGATGCTTCAATGGATTCTTCCTCACAAGATCAGAGGTTTGACACTTTGAAATCCTTTCTCCCCTTTTCATCTTTGAGTGGCCTCATTATATAAGATTTGGGAGGCTTAACCACTATTAAGGATTTTAGGAAATGGTTGAGGATTTATCTTCTTAGGTTAGGATTGATTTACACAAAATGGAGAAAAAATGGGTGACCAAACTCATGACTCAACTCCTCGACCAAAACCACTTAAGAGAATCTCGTAGATGACCCTTAGAACAACCATAACTTACTCTAACCACTTTAACGCTCCCCTAGTATGGAGCACGAAGCATTGTCAATGCTCCATATACATGGGTAGGGTAGTGTTGATAAGATTTCAACACTCCCTATACATGGGAAGAAGAGCATTGATATTCAAAATGGGTCAAAATATCAAGGTAAAATTCAGTTTTTCGACCTTATCATGATGAGTGTTTCTCCTCCACATTGATTAGGGATTTAGACAAATGTTCTTCCATGGTGTCATAGTTGTGACACTTAATAAAGTGCATGTGACACTTAGTAAGGTGCATACAACACTTTATAAAGCACATGTGACACTTGATAAAGTGCATACGACACTTATAAGACTTAAAAAACTTAGTAGAATGAGATACATAAGTGAGACACTTAGTAGTGTCGGGATTTAGTGTGTAACAGATTCCCCCTAAAGTGTGAGGTCAGAGAAGAAATTGATGGATGAAACACTTTATAAAATATTAATGTAAGGGATCTAGAGTACGAGAGCTAGGAGGAAGCTACAAACAAACATCAAACAATATATATCTATCATCCCCAAGGAAGGCATACCTATGATTGGAGTAAACTGATTCAAAGCATGGTTGTCGACCAATACACCACGAATCCATGAAAGTATTGACTAATAATATGGTCACCTAGATACAATGTGGATTCATACCTCCACAACATGATTTGATCGTAGCCATGAATGAATACATAGTGGACCTATGATATGAAAAAAACATAACCACAGACCAACAAAAAGTTGAAATATGTGACAACATATAGATAAGTGAAATCTCCAGTATGGTGGTTGTTAACAACAATTCTTGTCTTGGGCACAAGAATATTCAGGTCTACAAGTTGCACAAGAAGTGCCTAAGCACGGCACAGAAAAATCTCGTTTCAAGCTTCCAAGCAAGTAAATGGGCGAAATTATGTTGTCAACGATCCAGATTCATCCATAAGAGAAAATCGATGGTCTGCAGAAAATTGCGGTTAGCGGAGTTGCATCGGGATTAGTGCGATGGGTAGCGTCTATATTGCATGCAAGAAAATATATCAGTCGTCCATCCAAGGGACATGTGGCGCAAGATCTAGTCACGTTGGCATTTCAGCATTTGGAAGTTCGAAGGGTGAGGGTTTCACGTCGTTCTACATCTCGAAACCCCGAACCCCGAAACGTCGATAAGTGCCTTTGAAGCTAAGACTATGGTCCTATCACCTGGTCACGTCAAGCAAGCTTGGTAATCAATGCAGCCCTCTTCTAACATCAAATACCATCTCAACCATTTTTTTGGAGGACACGCGGCGTACATCCGTGCTTTCACAGTTTGGTCAATCGAGATTTTGAGGAAAATTGCATCGTGAACCTCCGGTACCAGAAATCCCAAAAGGATCGGGACCGTCCATCTAAAGGACACATGGCACAATAGTTGAGCCACGAGTGGGGCCATTCGAGATTTTCATTATGAAAGTGATGGAATCACCTCAGCCGTTAATCCATTTGTGAGGCTTGGGCACATTTAATTGAAAGAGGGCACAGATCTGGACGGTCGTGATCCAGGCACTCAAATTCACGGATGAAGTCCAATTCTACACCCCCTCCATCATTCTGGCTTTAACGAGAAGGGGGGGGTCCATAATTAGAGATAATTTATGTGCACATCTAGACAACCCAAGTCTTGATGCTTAGATATATAGTTTGTATTGAATTCTAGACCCACCCATCGGTTTTTCCTTTAATGGAGGGGGGGGTCCAGAATGGAATTTCAGTATAGTGGGCCCCCTATATATACGTGGAAAAAATATACTAATTCCAAGTCCTCACCACCTACCATGTGTCCCCTTCACCTAGTCACCTCCACCTCAACACCTCCCTCCATTTGATGTCTCCTATCCTCGTATCACTTCCATGAAAGCACCCCTTTTCCCCCTGCCTCACCTTCACCATACTAGCACCTACAACATCCTCATCAAGCATGCCACATATTCCACCTCTCATCCTTTGAACTGTTGACATCGAGAAGACCTCCATGTCCCCAAAAGGCATAGTTGACCAAAATCGTTCCTGATCTTAAGAGGGAAGTTATTGTAGTTGTTGGAGGTGGTTAGACATCGTGTCCATCATAAATGGAAAGTCCAGCAAAGGACTAAAGCTGGTCGATTTGTCTGTAGAAGGACAGTCTGAAATATGATAGCGTCTATCATAGGTGCACGATCGGCCAGAGTCTACATGCGCAGACTGTCAGAAGACATGCAGACACAATGTTTTTAATGCAGTGTCTTGTCTTTGTTGTTGTTGTTGTTTTGAGTATATGAAGGCATTTTCGCCATTTTGGGCAAGGATCAATGGTTGAGAAAGGCTCTCGGTTGTAAAGATTTAATGAAGCACTGTTATTTCTGGTTATGTGTGGACTTTTGAGACTTCTTGCCTTATAAATGTTAGTTTCTTTCATGTCTTTGTTTACACTGTATTAGAGCAGCTCGGAATTCGAGGATCCAGTCGAGTTATAACTATTATAGGATGATGTAGGTTGGATCAATGTAACAGTTGCATTGTTTCTAGTCAGTCTCCGTGATTTTCTTAGCGTTGAACGGCTTGGAATTGGAGGACTTAGTCAAGTCCGCCTTTCAGTTTCTTGAAGCCCTGAACCAAGAGGATCTTGCATTCAGAGTTGTTCTTCTACAAACTGCTGAAAGGCCTATTGCTTGAGGTAGTTTTCTCACTCTTCTTACAAAGTCTTCCACCTACTCGTCTTTTAATCAACCCACTGACTGAAGTTAGATCAATACCTCCTTTGTTCCTTACATACCGGACCCAGTCTCTGAGTTAGAGTGATATCTTCCTGAGCCTCTACCGATTTGATCACCCATTAAAACTATCGTGACATAAAACTTATGGGCATTGGGCTCTGCTCCTACAATTAATCCAGGAGTGACTTATGATGCTAATATTTTTGGTTTCGTTGCTGAGGATGAATTTGAATATTTTCCCTGGGATTGAACGATATTGAGCCTCTGATTCTGAAGGTGCATTAGGCATTAGAGCCCTTAAAGATTTCTACTGTGCACCTGGTGACTCCACTATCGCAACTCCAAGGTTTCCACATCACTGTGTCAGTTGTGGCTACTTTAGCACGCCTGAAAGCTGACCCAAAGGAGTTGTCTCGAGAAGGTTTCAACAGCTACTTTCTCTGCCTCAGAAGCTTCCTTGGTTAACAACAACGTTAAGATCTGGCCTTTGATGGTGAACAAGGACCAGGCACATTCAAAGTTGTAAATCTTTCACCTGGCGACTCCATGATTCAAGGATCAATTAGCAACTCCACTGGTTCGATATGGATAAAATCTTAGCTAAAAGGTTTGCTTTCTGTGACTTTTCCCAGATAGTTGATTTTCCTAATGCACTTCCTGATAGAGACCAATGGGAAAATTTCCTCCCTGAATTTCATGCAACAATTTCGGAGGTACCAGCTAAGCATTTACTGGACTTTCATGAGGTTATTCATCGACTTAATATCATGCATGAAGATGTCCAGATTAAGCTCTTCAGGTATTCATTGAAGGGAGCTTCTCTTGAATGGTGTCGGTCTCTTCCCGCTGCAAGCATCCGCTTTTTAACAGGTTTTCATACGACTTTCAATTCATTTTGTAAAGATTATTTTCCAACTGATTGTTTGTATGAAAATTGTTGTGAGTAGTTTTATTCGCTTCATGAAGCCTCTACTGGCCCTGAAGACCAGGTCCATGATGAAGAATTTACTGTGGAGGAAAGCATTTGCCAGGAAAATATAGAGGTGTTGAATGATATTAATTGTGTTATCCCTAGAATGGAAGCATCTGACATCATATCATATGCCTCTGTTGTTTTAGATGTTCATAACTATCAACATGCCTCTTATAGAAATTGCGAGCTTAAGCAGATGGCTCACCTGGGTATCGGGTTGAAGCAGATGTTCCTAGCTACCTTGCTTATGAAGACGAAGACCTCCCCATTTTTAAAGAAGAGATGGTTGTGGAGGAGGATTTTTCTCTTTTCTTTCAAGGGGTTTCTCACGATATATTTTTACCTGGGATTAAAGAGAAAAAAAATATGTATGAAAAACTAGAAGCAGCAGATACCACTGTCCCTGAAATAGATATTTTTGATGGGATCACTATTCTGGAGGAGGAATATAGAAATGAAGGTCAACCCCTTTTTGATGAATATTATAGTGATGATGAGCAACAATCTTATCCTACATTTGATCACTATGTAGACGTTGACTGACATGACAACAAGAAGAGCCATCCCATGGTCCCTATTTATGATGAATACGAATCTGACATGGGGGAGAGCCAACCAGAAGAGGAGAAAGAACCATAGGAGTAGAATATTTCCTGTCCAGAGCCAGTCAACAAGTAGCCACGGCCCGAGAGCAATGAGCCTACGTCAGTTGTCCACCAACCTGTGCTTATCANTTCCTCTATGCCTTAGAGCCACCCCCATTCATCTTCATGGAAACCCTTGAAGATGAATCAAAGGATGTAACCATTTTAATCTCCTAGTTACATCGTCTATTATCCATCATCAACAGAAGGAAGGAGATTCTATTCAGGAAGCTGCTTGAATGGCTATGGTGGAAGTTTTGTTTCACCTAGCACCATGTAAAGGATTCTGATAGTTTAGGATTGTACATAAATAAGCTCTTTTGAGCATGTATCTTGCTTTGTTTCACTTTTATTTTTCGGCCTATATTTTCAGTAGGGGGTGTTTTGAGCATGACTCCATAGCCCAATAGAACGGCACTAGAACTGCAAAATGAGTCCTTAGAGCATCACATGGACGACTCTATCCCCCATGGAGCCTAATGTTAACAACAATTCTTGTCTTGGGCACAAGAATATTCAGGTCAGCAAGTTGCATGAGAAGTGCCCAAGTACAGCACAGAAAAATCTCGTTTCAGGCTTCCAAGAAAGTAAACGGGCGAAATTATGTTGTCAACGTCCCAGATTCATCCATAGAAGAAAATCGACGTTCGGCGGGAAATCGCGGTTAGCGGAGTTGCGCTGGGATTAGCGCTATGGGTGTCTTCTATATTGCATGCAAGAAAATATATAAGTCGTCCATCCAAAGGATGTGTGGCGTGAGATCTAGTCATGTTGGCATTTCGGCATTCGGGAGTTCAAAGGGTGAGGGTTTCACGTCGTTCTACATCTCGAAACCCCGAACCCCAAAACATCGATAAGCGCCTTTGAAGCTAAGCCTATGGTCCTAGCACCTGGTCATGTCAATTGAGATTGGTAATGGAGGCAACCCTCTTCTAACATCAAATACCATCTCGACCGTTCTACTGGAGGACACACGGCGTACATCCATGCTTTCGCGGTTTGGTCAATCGGGATTTTGAGGAAAATTGCATCGTGAACCTCTGGTACCAGAAATCCTGAAAGGATTGGGACCGTCCATATGAAGGACACACGTCACAATAGATAAGCCACGAGTGGGGCCCTTTGATATTCTCATGATGAAAGCACTGAGGTCATGTCAGTCGTTCATCCATCAACGAGGCTCAGGCACATTTAATTTAAAGAGGGCGCAGATCTGGACGGTGATGATCCAGGCACTAAAATTCATGGACGAAGTCCAATTCTGCACCCCCTTCTTCATTCTAGATTTAACGAGAATGGGGGGGTCCGGAATCGAAGATAATGTATGTGCACATCTGGATGGCCCAAGTCTCAGTGCTTAGATCTATGGTCTGTATTGAATTCTAGACCCCCCCAATTGGTTCTGCCTTTAATGGAAGGGGGGGGGGTCCAGAATGGAATTTCACTATAGCAGGCCTCCTATCTATACATGGCACAAATATATTGATCCCAAGTCCTCACCACCTGCCATGTGTCCCCTTCACCCAGTCACCTCCGCCTCAACACCTCTCTCCATTCGTTGTCTCATGTCCCCGTATCACTTCCATGAAAGCACCCCTTTTCCCCTCGCCTCACCT
>JASDQU010100797.1:435618-452795 GCA_032191745.1 Picea mariana
ATAGCGTCTGTCATAGGTGCATGTTCAGTCAGAGTCTGCATGCACAGACTATCAGAAGACATGTAGACACAATGTTTTTAATGCAACATCTTGTTTTTGTTGTTGTTGTTGTTTTGAGTATATGAAGGCATTTTCATGATTTTGGGCAAGGATCAATGGTTGAGCAAGGCTCCCGGTTGTAAAGATTTAATGAAGCACTGTTATTTATGGTTATGTGTGGACTTTTGGGACTTCTTGCCTTATGAATGCTAGTTTCTTTCACATCTTTGGAGGATCCAGTCGAGTTGTAACTATTATAGGATGATGTAGGTTGGATCACTGTAACAGTTGCATTGTTTCTAATCAGTCTCTGTGATTTTCTTAGCACTGAACAGCTTGGAATTGGAGGATCTAGTCAAGTCCCCCTTTAGATTTCTCGAAGCCCTGAACCAAGAGGATCTTGCATTCAAAGTTTTTCTTCTACAAACTGTTGAAAGGCATGTTGCTTGAGGTAGTTTGCTCACTCTTCTTACCAAGTCTTCCACTTGCTTTTCTTTTAATCAACCCACTGACTGAAGTTATATCAAGACCTCCTTTATTCCTTACATATCAGACCCAGTCTCTGAGTTAGAGTGATATCTTCCCGAGCCTCTACCCATTTTATCACCCATTAAAACTATCGTGACATAAAACTGATGGGCGTTGGGCTCTTCTCCTGCAAGCAATCTAGGAGTGACTTCTGACGCTAACAATGGTTATACTGGAATCTTCTACATATTCAAATGATCTTCATCGCAACCTAATTAAATCACATAAAAAAGTGATTTCCCAACCCAGGGTATTCATATAAATCTTGAAATAGTACAATTCTATCCATGTGAATAGATTATTTGATGTCAAACATGGCATAAACTACTTAATTATGGGTCATTAATGTATATCATTAACAAGTGCAATGGAAATCACCAATGATTACAATGAATCCCAAAGTACCCTATTACATTCCAACGAATGTGAATGGATGAGTGGAAGTTGAACATATGTGGAATCATTCGATCAAAGGTCAATAGTGTAAAACTACTATCGAAGGCAACCTGCCATTAAGGCATGTACGCTCTAAGGTATTAACTAGTTTATCAGTCCAATTCTTGGATAATGTGTTAAAGTTGATAGGAATAGACTCGTCAAAGGAGGGCCATGATGTATCCAACATAATTGACACATAACTATAATAGGAAAGTGATGTAAGAAAATGGATTAAATAATTATGGAATGACATGAGGATGAAATATGGTAATACTGCAGAATGATTGGTTTGAGGTAAAAATACCCTTGAACATTGTGAGGTATGAAAATGACTTGGAAGCATTGAATCAACTCAAATATAGACCAAAAGATAGTGTGATGATCATAGGGTCACTCTTCCAGTGAATCTAAGGCCTATGAGGACTCATGGGATTGGAATGACGTAGAGAAAAGCATATTACCCAATTGTAACATGAGATGCAAAAAAATTCCATGTTCAAGGGAGACAAAAAACAATTTCCGTAATGTTGTCCAAAACTTGACCCACTTTCTTCAATTCCCCCCCCAGCATGATTGGTGAGTGCCTCTTTGTTTTTTAATGAGAATGAGGAGGATAAAAAATTATCAATATATCTCATCTTCGATGAGTCCCTCATCATATGTTTAACAAACCTAAAGAATGAGGGCTTCAGCCCCATATAGGTACTTCAATGCATGTTTTATGAGTCCAAAGAAGGAAAAATCGATAGTATTTTCATGTTTGGAAAGCCTGAAAATATCTTAAATGTGACTCCATGGATGTTCTTTTTTGTAAATTTAGTCTCCCAAGATTGAAAAAGTGTAAAACCATACAAGGGAAACTCTTTTAGTCATGATTGACTAGAGTATACCTTTTTTGTAGTTAATCTTACTAGGCCAAAAAAGGGGTAAACTACCACTCGAAATATGACTCTTGGTGGTTTAATGAGATCAAAGGATGACAAAGTGTGATCACAATCTTCTTCATTTTTTAATGATCATGAAAAAAATAATGGAATTATTCTTGAAGTTGGTTTCATTTTTCACAAGCTTGAAAACGAGAATAAGCTATGCTCGGTGTAATACACATGAAAAAACCTCTTCCCAACATGATGTACAGAGGTTGGTACCTTGATAGATACCTATTGGAGGGTTTTTTCCCAACATAGTGTTCAATTGTTGGTAATTTCCCCCAAACAACATCATAAGAAGTTCGCAATTTAACTTGAGTATGATGTCCACAGGTGTAACACATGCCCCCCAAGATTGAGTCCATTTGTTGACTCTTCTGCTACACTCACTTAGATTCCTGGTTACTAATAGTGGTAGGTTCACCAGAGAGGAGTGAAGAAAGAGGATCAACTGATATAGGAAGAGGAAGGGAAGGTTTAGGTACTAGATCTTGTGGACAATGAGACTCTGCTAGACTAATTGGCATCATGTCACCTGGTGTTTTAGTGGAAGATGGGATAGGAACTACCCAAGGATAGAATGATTCAGAGGATCGTTGCACCACACTTGTAAACATATTTAGCATGGAAATTTCATGTGGTGGATCAGGAGGAGGTAAGGGAAAATATCCCATGAGTGATGAATCGTTGAGGAGAAATACCCCCACACTTTCATATTTAAGATTGAACTATCCTAGGAAAGGGATATTATTCACTAAAGAATTATGGATATATGGGGTGCAATAATCAATTTGGTCAACAATCACCATTTTCCCTTGATGGGAAAATTGTAAAATGTGAAAAAATGATGAAGGGATGATGCTCATCGCATAGAACCAACTACGACCAAGAAATAAATTATAATCCAAGGGCACATCAACCACTTAATTGTTGAAAGAAATGGTTTTTCCCTTTAACTACATAGTGAAATATTTTAAGAGTTCATAAGGTTGGAAACCATATCCATAAAACACCTTAAGGGTGGTATGAAACCTATTAAGTTCAGGAGAACCAATGGCTCTCTAGAAAGACAAAGACATGACACATGTCGAAGCTCCTTCATCTAAAATAGTACGATGGATGTTCTTCCCATGAACCATAGCTTGAATTTGGAATATCAGGTGGTGGGAGAGCCTCAATTTAAAATAATATAGATTAAACATAATAATATTTGACTCCTATGGATCCACAACTCGAATGGATAATGACATGGTTGTATGCTCACTTTGTTAGTTTTGTATAACTTCAAGCATCAACATAGCACAAGTTTCTTGTCCCAAATATTCAACAATATTTTATTTTTGAGCAACATGAGTTGGATTGAAAATTGAATTTTGAATTGTGATCTTGGGTAGGTGAAACACTGAGTCAACAACATGCCTCTCAATCTAAAGAGGGGTAGAGAATGAAGGAGGAGTGGAAGGGGAGGGCTTATCAGTAGCACCTCCATTGACATGATTTTTTGGAGGAGTGTCATAAGTCTTAGATTTGGTCATTAGACTAACTGTATCTTTACACATGAAGACCTAGCAACGCTTGAGGAAGCATCCCCATGGTGCGAATGGCCTGCATCACCCCCTTGTGGAGGGGCATGATTTTGTGCAACCATTTGATGCTGATGAGTTGGGAAAGTTTCATTTAACACTATCAGTAGGGAGGTACGTTTTAGAAATTTAGCGACTTCCTCATGATTAGGGAAATACTTTGTGTAGTGGTCCTTCATACAAATCATGCAGGGAATCTTATCTTTAATTTTTGGTTGGGTATCAACAGTTTTTTTACTCTCCTTTTGGTCAGAATATTTCATGGATTTACCCTTGTTTTTATTCTTACCTCCAGGTTGTTGAGATGAAGTGGAATGTACCACATTCACCTCGGAGATTTGAATAGGAGAGGAAGCAATGTCTGTGTTGGTCAAAAAATCCACCATGTCATCGATATGGTATTTTGGAGCAGGTCTTGACAAATCATTCGATAGGTGAGGAGCATGTGGGATCATATTGTAAAGTTCATCGGACTTGGAATATACCAAGTCTAAATATTAAGCAAGAATAATCACTTGCTCCTTAGTGATAGCACCTCCCATGGAGACATCTCTAGAGATGGGTGGAAAAAGTGACTTGGTTAACCAATATGCCAATATTTGGTCCATAATCACAACTTTAATCAACCTTGTTCATTGCCTCCATTCATGAATATGATCACAAATATGGGTGGAGGTGGATTTCTTAAGTGAAGTTAAAATATGTATCATTCTCATATCAAATCGAAAGTTGAAAATGTTTCCAAAAGGCCATAGCTAGTGAATTGAAGATGCTAAATGGGTTTCATGGAAGATAATTGTACCATTTGGTTGTCAAGACTGCAATAATTCTCTGGAAAATTCTTAAACGAATAGAATCGTCCATCAATAAGTTAAAAGAGAACCAAAGATGGAAGTTCATAACATGGTTGTTAAGGTATTTGCCAAGTTTGATCTCTAATTTTGGTATATCGAAAGGAATTTTGGTAGGGATTAGAGGAAAAAATGAAGCATAAAGTATGGTATCATTGGTTAAACATGACAGATCAGGCAATCTAATGTAGCCAATAATGGAATATTTTGGTTATACAATGGATACTGGTAGTAACCATGTGAGATAGGAACACTAGTAGGACCATATACAAGTTTCAATGGGATGGAAAAACTAGATGGTCCTCCCATGTATTGTTCCATACCCGAGGGTCCTCCCATGTACTATAGTTTACCTGATGGCCCCCCCATGTATTGAGGTTTCCCCAATAGACCTCTCATATACTATGTTTGAGGGGGATGTTGTGATGGAATCATGGGGTTCACATCTTGATTAGGAAATCTTCCTTGTTGAGGAATTCCCACCAGATTATATTGCCACGATAAAGGATTTCCAACTCCTATATATGGTTGTCTAGGATATAGGCCTCCGTTAGTAGGGATTCAAGGACTTTCAGGAGCGAATTTCCCCCAAGTTTATTGATGTTTCCCCCATATAGTATTTTTCCCCTAGCTTGAGGGTTTCCCCATAGCAAAGAGTTTCCCTCCGATTGAAGGTTTCCCCCTAGCTAAATGTTTTCCTCCTATTGAATATTTACCTCCAATGAAGGGTGTAGGAGAAATTTTTTTACGGGCGAAATTGACTGACCGTCAACTGGAAAAACAAGTCCAGTCTGGGGTTGTCTAGTAATCCAAGACATTTCGTGTAACTTGTTCTGACAATTTTAATGGCTCCATTAGCCAATATCAAATCCTAAAAGAATTAACTAATGATAAAAAATATATTAAATATATACATACCCTGATATAACTATTGTAAATGTGTTTACATAGAAAATAAAAACATAAAAATCTCACTTATGAACAACATTTACATATTTGCAAGTTTTACTAGAAACTTACGAAATTAAGGTGAAAATAATTGCTTTTGAGAAGCAGATAAAAAAATCACATTTAAATACTTTTTGTTTTATTTCTATAAATATTAAAAGAATTGAATTAATTAAACTATGAAACATAGATGTACAGATAGTCAAAGTTGATCTACACTTTCTGGTTCTGCTGATATATAAATGACATGAAATGGAAACAAAGAGGATAACATGATATTAGTTTGTTTGATGTTTCCATGCCTCTGTATGAATCAACAACATCTAGCTACCATGCCTATGAGATAAATCTGAAATAGACTTATAGTGAAACCATTTTGAATAAATTCACAGAATGTATTGGCAACCAAGATTTTAGAAACATAATAGAGAACACACATTAATTATGTGATATCATGATCATAAATAATTACAATAAGATAAATCTAAGTGTAATACATTCACTTCAATGTTCAACTTAAACATCAAATAGAAATTCGGATATTCAAATCGAAAAGATGATCACTGTGTGAATATCTGGAACAATAAATTATGAACAATTATATGTAACGTGACTATATTGAAACATAATATATCATGGAGTCTAAAGCTACACAGCATATTAATGCATCAGGATTAAATAAAATGAGACATTAATGAAACACCATTAACAAAGGACTAAAGCCAAAATTATGTATGATGTTCCATTAAGTTTTGGGATATCATTCATCCATATTTGATTCCAGGCCATATTTGATTCTAGGCCAAGATGCCTCTCATTTACAAAATAGAGAGTATTTAAAGAGTTTTTTGAAATCTAAACTTCATATCTCCTAAGATAGGATCAAATCTCATTAGATCAAAATATTACAAATATGGAGGGCCTACAAACACTCATGATCAAACTATATCTTCAAAAAATTATGAATGTTTTTTCCTATTTACAAGATAAACCAAAGGAGATACTAATCAACTAGATCGAACATGTTCCATCCCATAAGATTAGCATCATATATATGATATCCTGAAAAATGAAATAGGAACAAGTTAGACAATTTATTAATAACTAATTACTAAATTTTATATAAAAATGACTTGGCTACAAAATCTTTCAATTTTGTAGCCAGTCATATATTGGTAAAAGAAATCTGAGTTTAGCCGATTTGATTTAAAAAAAAAAATAGCATGACTATAATAAGAGGGAAAAGACCGTTTTACCATTTAAACCAATGACTAACATGGATCAAGATAACTCAAAATTGATTACAGCCTTTACATTGTCTGCATTCTTTATCATAATGTTGCCTATCTTCTTAAGACTCTTGGATTGTCTCTGTTCATTTTCTTTGAGTTCACGATTTTCTTTTATGATTAATTCATTTTGGTTGGTGAGAGCATAAATTATTTCTTGTATAATGGGGATGTCATTATAGTACCGTTCAATCCAATGCAAGTAGACCTTGCAATGCACAAAAGGAGTGATCTGTCGATGGAGCATATAGTTGGGTGTAAGAACATCAACACTACCTATTGTCGGCACTTGAATGAGCTTAATACCAGTAAACCCCTTTCTATCCTCGAGACACAAAGGGAGATTGTTAACATAGTCATATGGCTTATTAGGATCTAGCTTATGACAATCTGGATCTTCTTCTGTGCGAAAATCTTCAATTTCGGGATCTGAATCCTCATTGATCTTGATCGTATTGATAGAGCTCAATTGAGGCTTAAATCGATTACGTGAACTTCTCGAAATGAGCCGACTAACCCTTTTATTTTAGAACCCTAACATTGCTTGCTTGTGTTTTGACTGTTTGTGAGGGTTTTTGCTATCAGAATTTACAGTAGTGTTATGGCCAACAATTAATTAATGCTTAGGGGTTTCATTTAACTCAGAACCAACATCTTGTTGCCCATATAAAAATTCATCAGGTATTTCTTTGTCATGAGGTTTTTTCCTCAAAAATTATGGTTCGCTACTTGAGAAATCAAAATGTTTCTCTATCATAGTCTTATCCAACATAGGGGTTTCTATAGGAATCACTGTAGCAAAATTGTTTCAAGATAAGAACCTATCCCATTCATCACCCAAGGTTGTCAAATGATGAACGAACAACATTTTAACTAGGCCATGGTGAAAGAGGCTAGAGTCAAGGCTCTACTTCTTGTATCTTTTTGACTTCTTGTACAAAATCCTTAGTAAATAAAACAAAACATTCATATGGAAACCTATAAAGTGCATAAGCAACCACACATGATAAAGAAAAACCAGGCCATAACGGCCTTCATAGGTTATAAATTGTTTAATAACCGATAAGATACCATCCCATCTAACCTTAAGAAGAGAAATAGGAATACCTTTCTCACAACAATCATTCTTTCTGGAAGTCATGAAAAGACTCCAAGGCACTTCGTCGAATTTTGAGTTCTTAAACCACTTCTGACCAGAGGATGGGAGCCCTATGGTTTTGTTGATAAACCCTTCAATCACCTCCAACTGAATGTATCCAACTTTCACCCTATACCCATCAAATGTTTGGGTGAATTACTTAGCTGCGTGAAGGTTATACCCATTGAACATCTTAATGAAAGTATCCCATCCCTAGTCTTTCAAATCCTTGACTGCATCATCATGAGATATCAATGCTTGAGGGCCATTCATCTCTATTTGAACAATAGGATCCATTAATAGAATGAACAGGCTGTAATAAGGGTGACTCAAGCTAGCTATGGGTTTAGATGGCAAGAGGAGGGGAAACAAAACTAAGCGAAGAGAATAGAAAGAAACCAAGCAAAACCCCTACGCAATCATAGTATAAACACCAAGGTTTCAGGCATGAAGTTCAATCACTTATGGTAATGAAATCCTTGGATACATAGCATAACACAGACCCTTGACTCATAATGAAAGGCTTGCTAATTCATTATGCTATCCAAAGATCAAGTACATGATACGATTCTGGTGCATTTAATTTTCATGTCTAGCCACGACTATAGTTGATTTACAAAGGATTCAAATAAATACATTTATAATTCAAATGTAAATCAATATAGGTATTATATTGAAATTCAATAAACTCAAAAGGAAAATCATTCAATAATGAATTATGAAGCAGATGTAAGCACAATGATCTTTTAGAAACATGCTTTGAATAGGGATATAATACAAAACCAAGTTCTCATGTTTGATTCATGCTTTTAGTCATGAATCAAACATGGAACAAAACAAGAAAATGAAATACAATTATTCACCATCTATTGTAATCTAGTAATAATCCCCAAATGATAACATTCAAGGATGAGGTGAAGGTAGCTACAGGAAGTGTCTTTTTGTCGTTCAAATAGCAAAAACATGCAAGTCTGCCAACAATGGAGACTTATTGGGAGAAGAAGTTATCTCCGCATCACCAGAGAATTCACGTTAGGATGGATCAGAATGGTTTGGGAATTTAAAGAACAGTCATTAGTGAGTCAAGTATCTCAATCAAATTAAAAAACATCACCCAATCTAGTGTTAGATGTCTTTTTGTCCAAATGTTATTTGGTGACAAGTTTTAATTACAAGAGAAACAATATTTAAGCCAATAAATCCATTGTTGTTGATAGGGCCGCTACTTCCTGTAGGCATCCATAGCCTCGGCAGGGATGTCAATTAACCCACTTTTACACCTCTACCCTTTCCAAGCATTATCAATTCAAAAATGAAGGCCATTTCATGATTAATATCAAAAATATTTATACCTAATAATTTTCTTGAACTCGACATTGCTTTGTTGCCAGCAGGCCTATTCAGTACCCCCGCGAAGTTGTCTTGGCATCATGCATGCATTTACCCTTTGCCTGCATACCTATTCAGTATCTCGATAGGTTTGCAAACACTTCCCACAACTCTCTAGAAGTTATTCACAATTTTTATGATTGTCAGGAGAGAGGGGTGATGCTAAAAATTCTAGATTCCGTAACACTTGATATCTTCCATCTTAATTTTTCGCTGGATAACCTTCATCATGATTTGAATTTAGTTTTATGATAAGAATAACTTTGTGGGGATAGGAAGGCATACGATAGTTGTTTTCTTTAAAAATAGGGACAACATAAATATTTTTAATGATGATTGTATCTTCTCATGCTTATAAAATGAAACCAAGAAGACTAGCCTGAATAGGAAGTTTCTTTTGCTAGTCTGAGTTTCAACAACTTACAACACTGATACTTTGATATGACCCTAATTGCTACTTTATGATGAGACATTCTGGTTTCCTTTCATGAACTAAAATGTGACACAAACAAGAATTCGCTCAGAACACAGAAAAATCAAGCAAAATGAAAAGAACCAAAATCAAAAAGCAAAAGAAAAAATTAAACAAAAAAAATATGTACAAGGTGGATCTAGAAACATCAGGAAAAATACCTTTTGAGAGCTTGGCCATTCACCAAGAAGGTGTATGGTTTTCCCTCCAAATTGTGTAGATGAAAAGAGTCGGTTCCTAGTTTTTTAATGATTACAAAGGTCCCAACCATAGGTTTTTGAACTTGGTGTGTTCCCCTTTTCCCTCGTGAGTTTTATTCCATTTGAGAACCAAGTCTCCTACCTCAAAGTTTCTATCAGAAGAAGAGTTTGAATCAAACTAAATTTTCACAATCTGTTGATGCTGATCCACCTTCTTATTTTCTTTTGCTCTTACTTCCTCCAATTTTAATAAGGCATTGATTTGACTTTCTAGAGGAGAGAATATATCTTCTTGGACTTTCTGCGATAATTGCAGAGATGGGAGAATAACATGAGGAGGTAGGACTGCTCCTCTCCTATAAACGAGAAAGAAAGGAGAATTACCAATAGAATATTTGAGTGTTACTCTGTTAGCCCATAGTGCATTAAACAAAGCGTTGTGATAGTTCTTGTGGTTTTTAGAGACTATCCTCTTAATGATATTGATGAAATTTGTGTTTGTTGATTTTTCTAGGCCATTTCCTTGGGGGTAGTAGCTAGAAGAATATTTCAATTTAATCCCTTTTTCTAAGGCGAATACATTCATATCAAGGGATGATAAATAAGATGCGTTATCAAAGACTAAACATTCGGGAATGCCGAATCTAGTAATGATATTTGAGTTAAGGAAAGATACTACCTAATTAGTGTTTACCACTTTCAAAGGTGCAGCTTCGGACCATCTGGTAAAATAATCCATTGTTGTAATGATATATTTATTCTATTGTGAAGAAGAAAGGTTAATTGGCCCTATGATGTCAAGACCCCACTACTGAAAAGGTGAATCCACTTAAATAGGTTGCAAAGGGAATGCTTCCTTTTTCACTCGTCCAACAGTCTTTTGACAGATTATGCATTTACGACATAATACATGGGAATATTAAATAACGTGGGCCAACAGTACCCAGATCTTAACACCTTGTGAGTAGTGGCGTCTCCACCAAAGTGTCCACTAGCCTCACCTGCATGGAGTTTAGATAGCATCTTTACTACTTCATCTTTTCCAAACAATGCATAAGAACACCATCAAAATACTTTTGAAACAATACATCATTTATTAGTTGGAATGATGTAGATTTTAACCTGAGGGATCCTCTGTTTTTAGGATCAATATGATAAGGAGCAGATTCATGTGTTAAATAAAATTTAATATCATCATACCAAGAATTAGCAACAACCTGTGTATAGATGACCTGTGTCTTGTTGTGTTGATTTACAGTTGAGATGTTAATTTAACTTTCCTATTCTTCAATTGAATCAACCATTAGTTTACATAGGCCCTGACCTCTAAAAATTTTTGCAGGATTTATTTTGAGGTCGCACTCTTATAATGATGTCATCCAATTTTCCCGTTTTTCTCCTAGTTCCTTTTGTACTAATAAGTTTCTTACGGCAGGGTAAGGAACGATGACTTTAGTTCTGGATTTCAGTAGATATGACTGGAAGTGTTTCAATGCTTTGAAAACAGCATACGCCTGTTGATCTACAGCTGGGTAATTCAGTTCATCCCCTTTAAAATCTAAGCTCATGAAGGAAATATGGATTTCATTGCTTTCAACATTTTTTGTGTTAACACAGCAGCATAAGATCGGTCAGAGGCAAAAGTGTAAAGAGTGAAATCTTGCGAGAAATCAGGACTCATCAAGGAAGGGGCTTCCACTATGGATTTTTTGATGGAATCAAAGACTTGACCTTCTTGTGGTCCCCAATGATATTGAACATGCTTTTTAATTAAATTTTGTAACGGTTTTACCATTTCTGAAAAAATGGAACAAATCTTCTGACAAAATTAATATGGCCTAAAAAGGATTGCATGGATTTTTTAGAGGTAGGGGGGGAGTTTGGCAATGGCTTGAGTTATTTTCGGATCGATGATCATTCTATAATTGGACACTATGAACCAGAGAAATTTTCCTTGTTCCATCGCAAAGAATGACTTCTTAGGTTTGAGAGATATGCCATACTTGCGGCATCGTTCTAGAACAGTCATAAGGTGAGACAAGTGGTCTTTCTTGTTTTTGGAGAAAACAGTAACGTCATCATGATAGACCACTACTGATTGATTTACGAGGCCAAAAAATTCAATGTCCAATGCTCTCTGAAAAGTGGGCCCGACATTTATGAGTCCAAAAGGCATCTTCTTGTAGGCATAAGTGTCCCATGGGGTATGAAAAGTAGTTTTTAGCTGGTCTGCCAAAGACATGAGGACTTGGTTGTATCCCGGAAAACCATGTAACAACGATAGTATTTTGGAACCAGATACCTGCTTAAAAATTTGTTCCATTTGAGGAACAAGATAGTTGTCTTTACCAGATGCTCGGTTCAAGTTGTGAAAATCAACACAAAGTCAAATTTCACCGCTTTTCTCCCTTATAGGAACTAGATTAGACACCCATTGTGTGTGTCTAACTGGAAAAATTATCTTTTAATTTAGTAATTTATTTAGTTCGTTCTTGACAGTTGGTTCTAATTTGGGGTACATCTTTCTTAATTTTTGTTGAAAAGGCTGATTTTGTGGTTTCATGGGGATGACATGTTGTATTATATTAGGATCAAATGTTTTCAGATCATCGTATGTCCAAGAAAAAACATCCTTGAATTATTTAAACAATTTTATAAAGGTATATCACTCTTGTTCGGAGCATCCCATTCCCAAATTGATATTTTGCAGATTATCTTTAGTCCCTATATTTATCATTTCATAAGTCAAGAAAGAACTGTTCATTTTACAATTGACTAACCCTCTAAATTTATCATGTAAATCATAAAACTTTTCTTGTCTTACAATGGATCTGGGAATAGATTTTACCAGATCAGATGTCAATTCAGGAGATCTAGGATTTGATATTACTGTGAAGTTGCGGAGGTTTTCATCATGAGTGCCTTCATTGATAATTGCACCTTGGAAAGTGTCCTCCATATGCAAGAAGTCGATGATCTATTGGTCATTGTCAAACATTCTCCAATTGGTGATGCTGTTCGGGATTGATGGCCTGAACAATAATTCAATCAAAAATGCATTTAGAGAGAGACCTTCCGTGGGAAAAAGTTTAGAAGCAACATTAGCCAATAAATCAACTTTTGAATTACTTAGTCTAGGAATGGAATTGATGTTGAACGCTGAATTTGTTTTTTATCAAACTCCATACCTCTGTTTGATAACTTCTGAGATGTGGTGACAAGAAATGTATGGATTTTATTACATACCTGACCATGATTTCCTAATCACCAAACACCATTAAATTTATTACTTACATATCCAAATATTTATTAAGACCTTGTAGGAGTTCTTCATATTCGACAGTATTATTAGTGCATTCAAACTCTAATCGAAAAGAAATGAAAGTATTATTACCTTCGGGGTCAATGAGTACACATCCTACACCAGATCCTTCTTTAGATTTGGATCTATCAAAGTACAATGACCATATTTGATCTTCGTCAACAATGTTTGACACACTTGGCAGAGATGATGGCTGAGTGCAGGTCATAAGTTCTGATTGTTTCTCGACATCCGTGAAGGGGGAAATTTTGGTCATGGAGTTATCGAAGAAAGTATTCATTCTTTGCATTTCGAATGAATTAGTGGATGCAGTAAAAGGTTCATTCGTATCATTCACATATGTCATGCTATGCTTGAGATAGTCTTCACGGTTTATACTGATTTTATTTGGTTGTCCATTTTCCGTGAACCACAAATGAGACCAATATGTGGCAAAGTAACCATGCAGCTTCTCGGACCAGTCCCTGCTTAAAAATAAACCATAGACTTTAGAGATTTCATTAACAATGATGTCAATAATTTGGTGAACCTTAGGATTAGAAGATAGTGTAACCAAAACATTCTTAAGTTCATCGATTACCTTAACGTTTGTCCAATCGAGCTGAATGATTTTGAGACTATAAGGTTGAACTTCTGCGTTAATTTTTTGGAAAACATATAAAGGAATAACATTTGATGATGCGCCAGAATCCACCATGCAATTATGTACATTTCTGTTGAAAATTTCAAAAGTTAATAAGAAAGGAGAGACATTTTTACGAGTGTTAACAATAGAATTCTGTTGATTTTTTTTTCGTTGACCCTGAAACAATTTTATGTACATTTGATACAGTTTTTTCAGTTAGATGCCTTTTATCTGGAAGTTCAAATGTCATTTTAGTGGGGATCTTTTTGGTTATTTTAGAACTGATTTTTGCAATCTTCTTGCTGCTAGGATCGTTGTTCTTACTGTTTTCTGCAATATTTTGAAGCATTTTCTGCAGAATAAGAGGAAATTTCAAAAGATCGTAAACATAAATATTAGCTCTCAATTTTTTTTAGATCTTCAATCAAGTCATATTCTAAGACTGGGGCTATTGAACTTTGTTTTATTTCAGTTTGTTTCCACTATTTTGGGGGCACATTATTGCTCATTTCATAAAAGGGTTTGCTTTGTGTTTTTCTTCTCGTGTTTTAAGGGTGGATAGTTTTAGAATTTGCTTGAAATATACTGTTAGAAAAGTTTCCAAAGATATTGGGAGATGAGTCCACTTCTTCAACTACTTCTTCCTCAACTATTTCTTCTAAACTTTCAGGAGGAACAAAATTATCATCTGCTTCAAGAATGGTTTGCAAAGCATACTGCAAGCTTCCAAAATTGAGACCTTCAATGGTTTGGTTTGGCCGATTGGGAGGAAAATGTTTTCTGAAAGGAGGTTTAAAACTTCCTTTTCTTGAGGATGCCTCCTCGACTGATCTCTTCAAGTCAATGACTTGATTTGAGAGTTTTTGAAAATATTTCTGAAAGCTTTCTAGGTCTAAAGTTTCCGGTTGACCTTTGACTTGGGGAGGCCTCGTAAGGATTTCTATTTTCTTTTTAGAAGATGAATTCATTTCATCTTCACTATTGAGATTGTATTTCAAGCTTAATATATCCTTTTCAATTTGGCTGGCTTCTTTGAAGGCTTCCAACAATGCATATATTTTATACCTTTTAACCCAAATTTCTATATTATTATGTAGAGATTTGGTGTAATATGCATCAATTGGACTCTCAGTAGACATTGAATCTATGGGAATTCGATTCTTTAATGTAAGGAATCTTTGGTTAAAATCTTTTTCTTTCTCCTTAGGGTTCATTTTTAGGCTAGAGAGTTCCATAACCAAGACTTTAGGGGTTTTATCATCTTCAAATTTCTCTAAGAAATAGGTTTCGAATTTGTCCCAAGAGACAATGGTCTGGGGTTGTTGGGAGAAATACCATGCGGAGGCATTTCCCTCAAAAGTATAAGGAAAGAGTCTTCATATTATGTCTTCATTCTCTACGCTTCGGAGTCTAATGACCAACATAAACATCTTTATGTGATCTTCAACAGATTTCTTAGAATTCAGATCGAATTTAGGTAACCATTTCTCTGGGTGCTTTGGAAATGGGCGTTGAGGTCTAGATACAACCACAAAATCTTGATTGAGCTAGGGTCTGGTGGGATTGTTTTGGCTTTCCATGGGTGTAGGTGGTGTGGAAGGCTGAGATGGTTCAGATGAGGATATCCCTTCATCAGATGGATCTCCTCTCGAAGAGGATGGATATGACCCATGTGGGGAAGGCAGGATATCATATCCTCCAACTACAAGAGTAGGGGTTTCAACAGGATCTGTAGTATTATCTCCCACATGATTTAAAAATAGACCAGTGCCTTCAAGTTGTTCTCGGATATCCGAGAAATCTAAAGGTGGATTGAGAGGTCTACCAAGTTGTCTGATACGGGCCAAAGCACCATGTGTCCTTATAAGTGACTGACGCACAATTTCTCGTATGTTGGCCCCTTGAGGGGCTGGTGTTACTGGCTCAATGGGAAACTCAAAATTATTGTTTGAGATTGTTGTTGTTTCAGAAGTAACGTTGTTATCTGAGTGACTACGTGTTACTATAGGGGAGAAAGTCACAAGTGTGTGGGGGAGGAGTCTTATGACTTCTATGTGCCATCAATTTCAATTAGGCCCTCCTTCTAGTTCCATTTGTTAATAAGAGAAATTGACCGACCGTCAACTGGAAGAACAAGTCCGGTCCGAGGTTGTCTAGTAACCCAAGTTGCTTGGTGTAACTTGTTCTCACGGGCTTAATGGCTCCATTAGCCAATATAAAATCCTAAAAAAATTAACTAATGCTCAAAAATATATTAAATATATACATACCCTGATATAACTATTGTAAATGTGTTTATGTATAAAAGAAAAACATAAAAATATCACTCATGAACAACATTTACAGATTTGCAATTTTTACTAGAAACTTACAAAATTAAGGTGAAAATAATTGTTTTTGAGAAGAAGATAAAGAAAGCACATTTAAATACCTTTTGTTTTCTTTCTATAAATCTAACGAAAATTGAATTAATTAAACTATGAAACACAAATGTATAGACAATCAAAGCCAATCTACACTTTCTGGTTCCGCTAATATATAAACGACAAAAAATGGAAACAAAGAAACTAAAATGATATTAGTTTGTCAGATGTGTTGATGCCTCTGTATGAATCAACAACATTGAGATGCCATGCCTATGAGATAAATATGCAATAGACTTATACTGAAACTGTTTTGAATAAATTCACAGAATGTATTGGCAACCAGGATTTTAGAAACAGAATAGAGAACACACCTTAATTCTGTGATATTATGATCATAAATAATTACAATAAGATAAATCTAAGTGTAATACATTCACTTCATTGTTCAATTTAAACATCAAATAGAAATTCATATATTCAAATCAAAAAGATGATCACACTGTGAATATCTGGAACAATAAATTATGAATGATTATCTGTAACATGAATATCTTGAAATGTAATATATCATTGAGTCTAAAGCTACAAGACATATTAATGCATCAATATTAAATAAAATGAGACATTAATGAAACACCATTAACAAAGGACTAAAGCCAAAATGTTGTATGTTGTTCCATTAATTCTTGGGATATCATTCGTCGATCTTTGATTCCAAGCCAAGATTCCTCTCATTTACAAAATAGAGAGTATTTAAAGATTTTTTTGAAATACAAACTTCTTATCTCCTAAGATAGGATTAGATATCATAAGATCAAAACATTACAAATATGGAGGGCCTACAACCACTCATGATCAAACTATATCTTCAAAAATTTATGAAATTTTTTTCCTATTTACAAACTAAACAAAAGGATATACTAATCAACTAGATCGAACATGTTCCATCCCATAAGATCAACATCAGATATACCATATCCTGAAAAATGAAATAGGAACAAGTTAGAAAATTTACTAATAACTAATTACTAAATTTTATATAAAAATGACTTGGCTACAA
>JASDQU010100797.1:452845-467029 GCA_032191745.1 Picea mariana
TATTTACAAACTAAACAAAAGGATATACTAATCAACTAGATCGAACATGTTCCATCCCATAAGATCAACATCAGATATACCATATCCTGAAAAATGAAATAGGAACAAGTTAGAAAATTTACTAATAACTAATTACTAAATTTTATATAAAAATGACTTGGCTACAAAATCTCTCGATTCTGTAGCAAGTCTTATATTGGTAAAAGAAATCTGAGTTTAACCGATTTGATTTTAAAAAAAATGGCATGACTGTAATAAGAGGGAAAATACCATTTTACCATTTAAACTAATGACTAACATGGATCAAGATAACTCATAATTGATTAGGGCCTTTACACTGTCTGCATTCTTTATCACAATGTTGCATGTCTTCTTAAGACACTTGACTTGTTTTTGTTGATTTGTTTTGAGTTAATGATTTTCTTTTATGAGTAATTCATTATGGTTGGTGAGAGATTTAATTATTTCTTATAGAATGGGGATGTCATTATATTATCATTCAATCTAATGAAAGAAGACCTCGCAATGTACAGAAGGAGTGATGTGTCAGTGGAGTGTATAGTTGGGTGTAAGAACATCAACACTACCTGTTGTTGATCCTTGACTGAGCTTAATACCAATAAACCCCTTACTATCCTCGAGACATGGACGACGATTGTTAACATAGTCGTATGGATGATTAGGATCCATCTTATGACAATTTGGATCTTCTTCTGCGAGAAAATCCTCAATTTCGGGATCTAAATCTTCATTGATCTCGATCGTATCAATCGAGCTGAAATGAGGCTTAAATCGATTACATGGACTTCTCAAAATGATCCAACCAACCCTTTTATTTCAGAACCCTAACATTGCTTTCCTTTTTTTCTACTGTTTGCGAGGGTTTTTGCTATCAAAATTTACAGTAGTGTTATGGCCAACAATTAATTCATGCTTAGGGGTTTCATTTAACTCAAAACCAACATCCGATTGCCCATAAAAAAAATAATCGGGTATTTCCTCATCATGAGGGTTTTTCCTCAAAATTTCTTGTTCGTTACTTGAGAAATCAAAATGTTTATCTATCATAGGCTTATCCAACATAGGTGTTTCTATAGGAATTGCTGTAGAAAATCCTTTTCAGGCTAAGAACCTATCCTAGTCATCACCCAGGGTTGTTAAACGATGAACCAACAACATTTTAATTAGGCCATGGTGAAAGAGGCTAAAGTTGAGGCTTTGCTTCTTGTATATTTTTGACATCTTTTACAGACTCCTTAGTAAATAAAATGGAACATTCAGATGGAAACCTACAAAGTGCATAAGAAACTACACATGATAAAGAAAAACTAGGCCATAACGACCTTTACAGGTTATAAATTGTTTAAGAATTGATAAGAGAGCATGCCATCTAACCTTAAGAAGAGAAACAAGAATACCTTTCTCACAACAATCAATCTTTTTGGAAGTCATGAAAAGACTCCGTGGCACTTCTTCGATTTTTGAGTTATTAAACCACTTCTTACCAGAGGATGGGAGCCCTGTGGGTTCATTGATAAACCCTTCAGTCACCTCCAATTGAATGTCTAAAAATTTCTCCCTATACCCATCAAATGTTTGGGAGAATTCCTTAGCTGCATGAAGGTTATACCCATCAAACCTCTGAATGAAAGTATCCCAGCCCTAGGATTTCAAATCCTCGACCACATCATCATGAGATAGCAACACCTGAGGGCCATTTGGCTCTATTCAGACAACAGGAGCCATTAAGAGAATGACCAGGCTGTAATAGGGGTAACCTAAGCTAGATATGGGTTTAAATGGCAAGAGAAGGGGAAACAAAACTGAGCGAATAGAATAGAAAGAAACAAAACAAAACCCCTATGCAATCATAGTACAAACAACAAGGTTTCAGTGATGAAGTTTGAGTTCTTATGATAATGAAAGACTAGAGTATAGAGAATAACACAAACCCTTGACTCATATTGAAAGGCCTATCAATTCATTCTATCATCCAAATATCAAGTACATGATACAATTCTGGTGCATTTAATTTTTATGTCTAGCCATGACTATAGTTGATTTACAAAGGATTCAAATAAATAAGTTTACAATTCAAATGCAAATCAACATAGGTATTATATCGACATTCAATAAACTCAAAAGGAAAATCATTCAAGAATGAATTATGAAGTAGATGTAAGGACAATGATCCTTTAGAAACATGCTTTGAATAGGGATATAATACGAAACCAAGTTCTCATGTTTTATTCATTCTTTCAGTCATTAATCAAACATGGAACAAAACAAGAAAAGAAAATACAATTATTCAACATCTATTGTAATGCAGTAATAATCCCCAAATGATAACATTTACAGGTTGAGGTGAAGGAAGCTACAAGAAGTGTCATTTTGTCGTTCAAATAGAAAAAACATGTAGGGCTGCCAACAAACTCCCCATTTGTAAAGTTAGAGATGTGGCTTGAGTAGCTTACATAATTGTGGTTGTGTGAAAGAATTGAATGTTAGCAATGTGACCAATGGGATGACCAATTAAATCACTTGGTGTATGCATATGTGGGGCTAGTGAAGATGGAATATTACCCAACTTATGTGGGAAGAGAGATGTACTTGCAAGTGGTTGTGTCATAGTACCATGGGTCACGAATTGTCCTAGTAAAGATAAAGCACTAGCAGTAGTGGTATATTCTCTTGCAAGGTCAACTACGAGAGTTTTGGATAGAGGAGGTGAAACTCCTGATCCCTCTAGAAAACCAAATGTCAATTGGTTCATGCCAAAATATTACCTAGTGGCTAAACTAGACAATAAATGGTAAGAAGAATTAGCATCAAGAAATATCATGGACGGTTGTTCAACAAGTTGTGGGATGAGTGGATCAATACAAAGGGGATTTGCGTAAGGTAAAAGGACTTCCATGAGAGATATGAATGATTTTTATTCGTTTTGGACACTTCCAGGAGATACACTCTCAGTTTCATAAGTTATTTCTTCAACCATTCCTTCATTAGAAGGGTCATGTTGAGGTTCCTAAACATCAAGATCCAAACCTTGCATTTTGTGTGATTTTCAAAGCCCTTGATTGACCATGGTGAAAGTAAAATAACAATCCTTAAGGAAAAATATGAACTCCAATAGAGCACACCCCTAAAAAATACCCACAAGTAATAAACCAAACAAATAATAGATAAAAGGATCTTCCGAAGACAAGATGTCAATCCACCAACAAAGATATGAGAAGCAATTACCCTAACCTCCACATAACATCCCCTCTTGGTGCAAGTAACCCTCACTTCATGGGATCACCCTCCAAGGGAACTGAAAGTGTGATAGGACATCTACCTCAAGTACCGTGGGAATCCCACCACAATCACCTTTGTATATACCTAGGAAACTTCACTAGAGGTACCAACTTGGATTCATCTTTAAGGGGAGTATAGTCGATAATCGAGACCAAACGTATGTGTAGGATATCAATTTATGAAATTCTTCAAGAGAATTGAAGACAAGTGGATTGGTAGTATTCTTGAGTACCCCAAATGAATTCGTGATTCACAAAGAACTATGACCAAATGAAACCAATATTTTATCAAGAAAAATCCCCAATATAAGTTATTTCCACTACGATTGGTCAAGCTTTGGAGGAGAAATATCCCCTTCTCTTATGCATACGACCTCATTTTTATCCCCTTTGTTAAAGGGGGTTCCCAACTATGCCTATAAAATAGTTGGATTTTTCACTCTTTAGTGTTCTACAATATTGTTTAGTAGTCTTGGACAATTTACTCACCTATCCTAGTCCAAATAATCTAACCCTATTCTATTGTTGGTGTACTATAAACAAAAATCATTCTAGTTGATTTTATTAGCATGATGGTTGATTTTAATGGATTTTATTACTTAGAAAGGTCAAGGGAGATGAAACTAATGATGTGTGAGACTCGACTCTAAGAGAATGGAAAAAAAATGAAATACAAATGTTTATTTTCAATGAATTCTATTTATGAGAAGGAGAAGAGTTCTTTTCTTTTTAACAATCACTCAATATGATGAAAATTTTCAAAATGATGCCAAACTATCAAAAAAATGATTCAAAAATCCTAAAGAAAATGAAAGAATAGTTATTTCCAAACAGGTACCAAAAGAAGATTCCTAAGAATGCAAAAATTTATGTTTGTTCGGTTGCAGATGCAATGAAATCTCTTCAAATGCAAAAATTTTATTCTTCCTTACTTTCAATCAAGATGAAAGAAATCAATGTTTGACACAAAGGAACATAAATAAAAAAGAAACCAAACAAAGTAGACTCAAAAGTTTATGAGGACTAAAATAATTCAAGTGTGAAAAAACTTGTTCAATCAAGGACTCAAAATTGTAAAAAAGAAAGGAAATCATTGTTTGAAAACATTGAAAAATGAGAAACAAGAATCAAATATAAATGCGAAGTTGCAATTACAAATCAATGAAGAATACTTCAAAACAATTTTTGAAATTAGGATAACATAAGTTTAAAAATATTCGTGATGAGGATCAAATCCATTGGTAAGATAGAATTTGACCAAAGGATCAAGCTAGCCCAAGGAAGTCATGCTCATTCCCTAATTTTGAAGGACATGCAAGCTCAAAGGAGGAAAGAAAAGTTTGGGATCACAATTATTATAATAAAACAAATTCATAACCAAGTTCATAGGACTCTAAAGAAAAGATATGAGTAACAAATATAAACAAATAGAGGAAAAATGAGCTCAACACTAGCCCATGAATGAGATCAATGGTCCTATAATGAGGCATACATGGTGTTGAACTGGGTTGAATGCTCCCTAGAACAATGGAAGGGAGAATTTATAATGGTTTTCAATGCTCTATGGGCCATTATGGGGGAACATTGATGCCTGGAAGTGTTTGAAAAACACAAACAAATTACCAGACTCAATAGAGATCAATCCAATGACTCTGTAAACTTCCTAATGAAAACGAGGGAGGAATTCAAAGAAAAGCATCATTAACATAAAATGATAAACAATATTCAAAGGGATAAAAACCTAGTAATAATTATCTCTAGTGGAGTTGCCAATTTGTTTTTGTGGTGAATTCCCCCTATAGACAAGTGAAATCTCCCTTGGATCGGGTTTACTTCAGCACAAGAAAGAAGCAAACAAATGGAAACTAATTTCATTTTAAACCTACTTCAACAATCAAATGAGAGGAACAAGGTGAGTTACTTATCTCTATACGATGGTTTTCCTTATTGCTCTATTTTTTGTCCTTCTTGACCAAACTCCTAGGCATGATAAAGATCCTGCAAAGAGTACAAAGAAAACACCTTCCTATACACTAGATTGTTATATAAAGATAGATCTATCTATGATGACTTTACAACAATAGAAATACGTGTGATCAATGGAACAACATATGAAGGGAATAGGCCAAGTTTTATTAATGGATAAACATGGTGAAGTACTTACAAACCATCGTTGATATTGTAGCAGCCCCTCCAAAATCTCCAGTCCATACCTTGCTTAAATTTCTTAAGATCAGAGTAATAATGCTTGAATGGATTCCTCCTCACAAGATCATAGGTTTGACACTCTAAAATGATTTCTCCCATTTTTACCTTTTAGTGGCCTCATTATATGGGATTTGGGAGGCTTAACTACCATGAATGATTTTAGGAAATGGTTGATAATTTAGCTCCTTAGGTTAGGAATTGTTTACCCAACTCATGACTCAACTCATGACTCATCTCCTTGACCAAAATCACATAATATCATCTCAGAGCTAAGTGTTATAGAAATATTTGCCTCACCCTATGCAATATTGCACAAAGGGCCTTATTCCGTTTCCCTATGCAGACTTATCTTCCCTATTGATAGATTCTAGAGACAAAAATTAATATTTTTCCACATATATGCATCTTACACACTATACAACATGCATATACGCAGGATTCTCCACTACAACCCGCATACATTAGGATTTGTGCTAGAAAATGCAAATTAAATGTTTGGTTTCCATGTCACGATAGGAGATATCTGATCCTTGGCCTTCCATATACTAGAAACGTTCTGACTCGGCCCTTCAGTTCCATTTTGAAGGCTATAAATGGGCCAATTCCGAGCTATGGAAAGAGGAGAAGAATTCAACTTTGAGAGCAAAGATACTCTGGAGAAATGATTACTTCATATTGAGTCGGCATCCCTTTGTCATTTAAGTCTGAACAAAGTGTTCATCCCCCAAGATCTTTCATTATTGATGGAGAAACCCATTGTCTCCCTTCTATGAGATTGCCTTTAGTGAAGGATTGAAGTGGTGGAGGCCCAGCTGGAAGGAAATTAGTTTCTCAATTCCCAACTGTGTTGACACGAAAGTTTTTAATATTTTCGCTTCTATTGATCATTTGTTAATAGAAATACTCATTTCCCATCATATTGATATCTTCCAAATATATGAGTTATTATCCATGGGTGTATTTGTTATGTTTATTATTGGATTATGTTATCTAATGTGCTAGCCTTTTATATTATCACCATATTCTTTCTTTGCTTGTTTGTTGAGAACTAGTTGCAGGTATATAGCTTTGGGTTCAATTTCTCAACGATGGACTTCATTGAACATATGAACAAGGTAGGCCTCTTTCTTATCTCACTTGCATATTGGTTTATATAGAATATGTATGGGATAGAGTTGATTTTTGCAGTCATTTCTATATGTTGTGGTTTACCCTAGACATATAGAGATTTTCCTCGTAATAGATTTGGATACCATACTGGGGATTGAATCTTCTTTCTTAGGGTTCGGAGTACTTTTCTCCTTAGATTTCCCTCATTTCTATTATGGTTCTTGTCGTATCATGGCTTGAAAATTCCTGTTCACTCTGGGTATGATTTTTCATCCTTCCTCCCTTGCTTTGGCTTGTTTTAAAGCATATATGTCTATTTTTCATTGACAGTCATGTATATACGATGGTTGTCTCACTGCAAGATGCGTATATATGCTCTATTTTCTTGAACAATCGCATACATCAATTTGTCTTTCTTGTTTGCTGGGTTTGGTGGTTGCTGGGTGGGATTTGATGATTGTTGAGTCTTCTTAGGGCTATGTAGTGCTTGTTGAGTTCTTGTGGGATGACATGAAACCCTCTTTTGGTTGAATTTTTAGGTAGAGTCTTTCTCACCATATTTTCATTTTTTATTGTCCTTATACACTGGGCTGGTTGTTTTTCTTCTTGGTATCCTACTTAAGTTATCTCTTTTTATACACAATAGGGTTATATATCCAGTTGCTTTTCAGTCCATGCATTTTCAGTTTTGTTATAGTGAGAATACAAAAAAAGTAGGCATTTTGCATTGCTTGGCATTTTTTGTCTTTTGGAGTATTTTTCATTAGTTTAGTGCATATAGTGAAAGATTCCATTTTACTTCAAAATTGCAGAGTTGAATTTGAAAATTGCATTGGTTTTTAGAAGCATATCATTCATTGAAAGTTAAAATTAGGACTTTGCATTATTTTCATATTTACTTTTCTTGCAAAGACATAACATCATGAGTTTCACTACAATATATTTTTGAGTAATCACGACCATTAAAATTAACTCTATAATTTAAAATTTATTAGTCGCGATTTTATTTTCTATGGTGCACAAACTAGCCTAGGATTTAGTGCCATGGAATAGGATTTTGTGAGTAAAATTCTCCAAGGAAATTAAATCAACATATGTGTATGAGTCAGGGAGTGGAGAAATCCATTGTAAAATTGGTAATATCAGAAGGCTCTTCTCACACCAAAGTTAACCGCGAGGTCATGCGAAGTTGGTTGAAGGGATAGCCCCCCGATACCTTCCTAGTGTCAGAGATATTTCTGGGGATCTATTTGTATCTGGGGATCTTGCTAGTGCCTTTACCTCCGTGAGAGGCAGTACTTTCAAGGTTTCGGGCTTTGCTACCCTTCCCATATGGTGGAACTGACTTATGACTGCTCGCATGTGCATCGATTATATAGTGTTTTATTAGTTTCTTAACTTAGGTGTCTCATAGGTTACTTGAAGGGGTTATTCTAGAGGTACCCTGGGCCAGATAAGGGTTAGACAACACACAACCTTTATGGAGGATTACCTCTCTAAGGGGATCTGACCGACTGGTTGTTAAGCCCACGAGGGCCCTTATAACTGATTTTTTTACCTCCGATCTTTAGCAGGGAATCTTAGGCCCCTCTTGCATGAAACATACTTTCTTTAGGCAGGGAGGCCACTGAACCACTTTACCCCATTTGTATGCATATTGGTTGTTTGAATTTTGGTGTTCTCTTTGATTACTAGTTGGCCTTAAGATATATTTTTTATATTTAGAGTCTTAAGACATCGTGGAGTCGGACTAGCCTCCCTGCCGGTCCCACTACTTTTTACAGATACCACCAGATTTCGAGTCTTTTTCTTATAAAAGGCATAGAGTTATTAGGCGTGGTACACACGCATCCATTATTCAGACTTGTGATTGTAAAAGGATGAGTATTGAACCTTTTCTTCGAAATACTGGGAGCCCTTTGACTCCCATACCTACTATAGTTAATGGCACCCATTTGACTCCTACAACCTCCATGGTTGTAGTGTCAGAGGCACCTATCATTACTATGGCCTGACCTATACTAAATGCTCAAGATACCACCTCGAACCCTTTTCGGTCTCTTGGCCACTCATCGGGATACAATGTTTAGTCCATCCCTATGGATTCTAGTCCCTTTTCTTATGGTATGCCCAACTTTACTTTGTAGTTCTCAAACTCCATCCCAGTTGTTGGGCTTAATGCTAGCATTGGTCTTAGGGGAACCCCACCTCCTTACACTCCATTTTCATTTGGTGGATCTCAAATCCCTCAAACGAATCCTAATATGGGAAGCTTTCATGATTTTAACCCTGGGTCCAATCCTCCTACTTCTGGGTGGAATAATCAGCCTAGAAGACAAACTTCGGCTCTAATTCTATCCTACAACACCACCTCCTCCTTCCCAAAACAAGGTCAAGGAATAGAGCCTCACTCTACTCAGATTGTTTGCACAAAGCAACTTACAACCTCTTGCACTAAGACAACATTAACAATTACAACATATTGTGCACATAGCCCACCACCCTAGCTTCTTACATCACTTAGCTACTTATTTATACATATACAAAAGTCATAAACATGGGTAAACCCATGGGTCGAAATCCCATATCCCATTACATAAACCCTAGTAAACCTTTTACTGGGTCCACAAGACTGCAAAATGAGCGAGATCCCATGATATCAGCTCTTCTTGGGCGCTCAATCTTCAACCAGCCTATCGAAGTCCCAAAAGTGGTCAAACACGACCAATGTTTCCTCAAAACTTGGTCAAGGGAAAACATGCCCCCAATACTCACCTGTGACCCGTCCCGAGTCGGTCATGTCTGGGCAATGTTGCTTCAAAGGCCTCAATCTTAGCTTGAGCTTCCTCGACTTGGTGCTTCTCTAGAGCTTGTTTCTCGATGAACTCCCGAATCACTTTCTTTGTAACAGGCCCTTCCAAGAATTGTTCCACTGTCACAACCACTTGGTCTAGTTATGAGTCTTGTCCTTCAATCTCTTCAAAAATTGTGCAATCCTAGTCTTGCACCGACTATAGTATTCGTATAACTTCCAGGACTCTTCTCTTAATGGTAGTAATCTGTTGTTGGACTCTGTGTTTCTCTTGTGATATCTTCATTCACTCAACCATATTGAGTAGCTTCATCTACACCTACATGATGGATGCCTGATGTTGCACCTCCTATAGTTCTTCTTCCAGTTTCCTCCGCTCTAGATATTCTATGAGGAATTCATAGTTCTACGCACTTCAATCACTCAATTGCTTACATTCTAAGGTGAGGGTCCTAATCCTTCCAACTGCACTCTTAGGGGCTTCCTCCCTCTGATCATGCACTTCTTGTAGAGTGCTAAACACTGCTTGAATTTCTAACTCCATTACCCTTGCTTGAAGTTGTTGAATGGCCTCAGAGAGATTCCCTACTTTCATCTCGACGAACTTTGGTTCCTCCTATGCTAAGTCCAACACAGAGCGAAGTGATTTAGTCACCACTTATTTGACCATAGTCTACTCTATGAGAAACTGTTCTTTTTATTTTTATGTTTTTGCATTGTCCTCCTCGAACATCGCCCGAATTTCATCTTTATCCTTCTCGTAGGTGGTTACAAAGGACTGCACAACTCCTAGTTTCTCTAAGACCTCCTCCTTTTCTTGCTTCAAGGCTTCTGTAGCCTGTTTCTTTTCTTTTTGGACTCGATGAATCCAAGCCTCTGTTGCATCTGATAGTTTTCGTAATTGGGCGGGCTCATCCCCCAATTATGCAATCTTTGATGAAGAAGGATAGGTACTGCACGGCTCGAATGGATGGCTTGTTGTATCTCCTTCAGCTCCTTCTTGAATCTTTCATACAATGTCTCCTGATTTTCTCCATATCATTGCAATATATCCTCTTAATAACCCTCCATAGCTGAGATGATTAGATCCACATCTTCCTTTGTGAGCATGGCCTTCATATTAGGCTTACTGGTGCACATCCTCTTTCTTTCCAAATATTTTTGTGTGAAAACCTTTCTTTTATTTGATTTTTATGCCTTGGTAGGGGGGTCCTTCGGTGGTGTAGCTTCACCTTCGTCTTTCATTTCTCCATCAATCCATCTGGCTTGTCCATTTCCTTGGTATTCTCCTCCTCCTTCTGGTGAGCTGTATCCATCTATTGTAGAGGTGTTTTCCTCTTCATCAATTTCTTGGACTTCTACTTTTTTATTCTAGTTCTTTGTGATGCTTCGCTCGACATGCTCAACCTGCGTGACCAAGGGGATTCCTATGATGTCTGCATTGGAGATATTTGCATCTTCAACCAGTTCAAGGAACTTTTTCGACCATTATTTGGTGATATCCTCCATATCTTCATCGGTCATATTATAATATAACTACAAATCCTCCTTGGTTTCATCCCTATGCACAATGATATAGATAAATTTATGATTTGCATGGAACTTCACTAGCGGTCTATACTGGTGCAATGTGTTTGGTGTCATGTGTGGAAATGACTCAATAACATGCTTCATTTGCTGGTAGTAGGCATGGAACATAGTATTTGACTTCCACTGCTTCAAAATATCATTTGTATACCACAAGGTGGAGAACGTCACAACCAATGGCTCCAATGGTTAAAATTCTAGAAATGTCGCTCCTTCCAGCATCTGCCAAGTGACAAATGTGATTAATACAAGTAACCAACTAAAATGGAATTCATACCCCTGATCCTGCGGTTCACGACATTCTTTCTCAATCTCTTTGATGAGGTAGCTTGCTGAATTCATTTGCATACCCTCTACGCACTTCTCAGGGAGTTCCTCGACGAACCCAATAACCTGTGTTGGACGATTCTTTATGACAATATTGCCAACTATAAGTTGGAAAGAGAGGCGCACTGCTCCATCCTAGATAGAGGCTACCTTGTAGCCTTGCTTTCCCTTTTCTACATCTCTATAATCCTCCTTTATGAAATGTTCCAGGGAGAGATCTGAAGTCTTCCCTAGGTAGAACTGTTGAGAGTCCCACCCCTACAGGATCAGTCATGTGATCAGGTGGATCAATGCTAGATCCATAGTGATGCACCTATCGATCCACAGATATCCTCCATGTTAGCATGGAAAGAGGATTTTAACACAACCGTTAACCTCCTGATGTTGGTTGAAGTGAGGAATATTCATTACATTCAATATCATTGAATATGCAAGATCCTTAATCCATGGCTGGGAGACTATTCATGTATTCTTCCTTGTCACCTTCATCAAATACCTATGGGGCGCAATCATGGCGTAGTTCTTTCTATTGCCAAGATTAAAGTTATTTTTCTTTGGGGTTGGGATATATCCTAGTTGGGGTCCAACTACATGTATCCCCTTCGGGATGTATGCAGTGATCAACATGTACTCAAAGTCATGTGGGATGATTTCACGGTTAACCGTGCCAACAAAAGGCGATATCTAATCTCGCAAGACTGAAGGGATATGATTCGTGTTAGCTATATTTTCGTGGTGCTTTCTTCACTTCTCAGTATCCCATCTAGAACGACGTCTAATAGAATGGGTTGCTTCCAGTTCCCCAACCGATGATGTTTGTTTTCCTATAGACATAACCCTCTTAGCCACCAACTCCACAAGAATCTCCTCCATAGACTTGTCTAACACGCTAGGTTCGCCTGACATTCATAGTTGTAACCAAATAGATCAGGTAGACAAATGAATAAGTGAGGTAATCCAATGGATGGTGAAGTCTATAAATCATAGTGTGATATACGATCAATTCTCTATTAGCTCGGATAATCATGGGTGGCAAAAATTGGTCCCGACATAGTGTCCAACATGTTAAATAAGAAATATTTTTAATGGATTTCTCCAACAGGCAGGAATGCATTCATCAATGTGAATCCCTCCATTATGGCATGGTCTCAATGATCCATTCTGTTATAACTACATTTTCTAGCCATTCTGGGGTGTCATTCTTGTTATCGCATAGTTTGTAGCTAGGTCAAAAGGCTATGAAGTAGAAGGCCAAACTGGCATAATAGGAACCTATCCACCCAATGTCACCACGATGGGGAGGTTCTTTCTCTTTAGGGAGGTTAGGCCCAAGGGAGATGTCCCTGGTAACCTGACGTTTTTAAGAGGCAAGGTTTAAAAGTCAAAGTAAAGTTCTGCCTTCACAAGTTAGAACCAAAATAGATAGTCCCGACTAAACAACCAATAATGAAGTGTAGGCCCAAAGAAGAACACCTGCCCAGAACAAAGCAACAACAAACCAATATATAGGCAGGCTATGATTAATGGGTTAGTACTTCATAAGACTATATGATATCAATATATGAGCAATTATAACAATAAATATTGACAAAGTCAATGTTTGTTAATATAGAAATGTAATAATATCACTTCACCAGTAAATGTCAAGATGATGTTGCAATCAATGTATCCAATCAATCCCTCATTCAATAAATTCTTTAAACACCATCCAATTGCCTAATAAATGAAAGTTGTTGCATCAAGATAAAATAACCAAGGGTGATGTCAGCCTTTTAGGGTTAGTAGTTAGTTAGGGTTTCAATTTAGCAAATTTTTTTGAGAGTTGTTTGATCACTTTAACTTCAATGTTGGAGGCTCAAGATCAGTTCCTAAGGGTTAATGGAGTCAAAAAGGTGAAGGACGCACAAGTTGAAGGGGATGAGATTTAAAGGACAAGAGGGAAAGGTTTCAAGGTGCTGCTAAAGCAGGGCCTTAAATATGGAACCCTAGGGGAGAGAGGCTCACTATGGTGTTGCTAAAGCAATGCCTCATTCTGTCTCCTCCTTCTCGACAAACAACTAGCTCAATGAAAAGCAAAATCAAGACAAGAGATTTTAAAGAGGGAGAGTGTTTCTAAGGCAAGGCTTTTTCATCAAACCCTAAAAGAAAACAACCCTAGGTGTAGATAACCTAGGCTTGGGATGTCCTCTTCCTCTTGAAGTTCAAAGGTATGACTAGCTTAAAGGAAGAAGAAAGAAAGAGTGTCGCTATGCCTAGGCTCTCTACTTCTTCTTCAATGGCTAAAAGCTTTTTCTATCAGGGGGCATGAGACAAAAACCTACTTTTGTGTTTGTCCCCTAGGGTTTTGATTTAGAAATATTTATAAATAGATGCAAGAAGTTAAACTACAACCATTCAATCAAGAAGTTTTGTAGAAAAATACTTACAAATCATCAAGAAAATAACCATGCAAACCCTAGTTGTAAACCTTCCTTCAAGAAAAACACCATAGAATGCCATAAATATCCTCCTTAAACAAGTGCACCTTCCTCAAATAAGCTAATAACCCCAATAGGGTACAAAAATCAGACCTCACTAGGAGAGTGAGTGATGTGTTATGTCAAAATGAGAGTGAAAATGTTAAGAACCAAATACCAATATAGCATAGAAAAACCTCAAAAAAAGCACTCAACGCCTTGAAAAAGAGATAATTTCATACAATAAGCCTCTTTGAGGGGGAAACCTCCTTTTAACCCACTTAAATGTTCAAGTACAAGATGATTCAAAATGAAAATGTCTCCTTTGTATATATAGGAGACTAGGAGGTATAATTACAACTAATGGCCTAAAGCTGACATAAAT
>JASDQU010100797.1:474046-484446 GCA_032191745.1 Picea mariana
TTACTTGAGAAATCAAAATGTTTATCTATCATAGGCTTATCCAACATAGGGGTTTCTATAAGAATTGTTGTAGCAAAACCTTTTCAGGCTAAGAACATATCCTAGTCATCACCCAGGGCTATTAAATGATGAACCAACATCATTTTAATTAGGTGACATCACCGCACTCTCAGCAAGCGGTCACTCTACCAGGACCTTCTCATCCCATGGCCCGAAGAGTCGATGCTCTTCCAACTCCTACTCGGGAGTTCCGTCACCCACAGTCTTCTCAGAATGTCTCCCCTTTCGGAACTCGGGAATTCGGGTTTCGCGGACTCGCGAACCTTAAGTGCACCTTCCGTGCAACATGAAACTTCCGAATCCCGATCCGTGATGTCAACAGTCAATGCTTTTGGTTTCGGGGATCTTCCTTTCGGGAAATAGGCAGGTGAGAGGAAAGGAGATACTTACCTTCGAATACCCGAACCCCGATGTGCCGATATGCCTCCGCGCAGCTCCCACTGACGTCCGGGTCCCACACTGCCACGTCACGTCGGGACTTCGCGACTCGCGGATCCACGACTCCAAAATTCCTGCTTTTGGAAACCCCGAATGCCGAAAGTCCGATACTCCGGATCCGTGCCACCTGTCCACGCTAGGATCAACGGTCTCGATCAAATCGGGAAATCGCCTTTCGCGTTTTCAATGTGCATGGGATTCTTGTCCCACAAACCCCGATTTGCCGATGTGCAATGGAGATGGTTCCTCCGTGCACCTGCAGCTTAAACCCCTCGCAGCTCCTTCCAGATCTGACGATCCACGGAATCTCGTGAAATTGCCCGACTATTTCAATTCGTCGATTCTCTTCCTCTATGAAGAGTCCTCTGCTCCGCCACCTTTTCCTGTGCGGCCTCTGCTGAATCAAAATCCCAATGAACCAAAAGGGATATCCCTCCTGAGCTTCGTCCTCTAATGCCTTCAGGGGTCCTTCCAGCACTCCTGCTCACCTTTCAACCTTCAACCACTCTCCAAGTGTTGAAGTTCTCCTGGGCTCTATGCGCTTCACGCGTTCGACAGGGTCTCAACCCTCTCCTTCTCCGGCTGCGACTGAGACTCGACCTCGACCTGCACTCACCTGCACGGCTCGAATACTTAATCCAACTCTNACGGCTCAAGCAGAGAAACAATTGAAACTCATTCTCTCAGGTTCCTAACCTAATAAGCAATCACATATGCAGCATACAAAAGATACGCATAAAATGAAGTGAGTAAACAAAAGCATAACAACAGCAACACGAAAGTATCAAACACATCCATGGTAATTGAATCAGGCTCTTCCTATTAATTCAATAACTGTACATGGGGTTTCTTCACAGGCTCTCTCTTGGCTCTGCTTTCTCTCTTGCTCCTGTATGCCTGAATGAGAATCTGAATTCTGAATAATATTACAATGATACACGGGAGGGTGTCTATACTCTGTTTTCCCTCTCTAAAGCTAAACTGTCTAATCTACAGTTAATTCCTATCTAACAGCATTAATTCAAATAAATGCCTTCCTATCTACTAATACAATACAACAGCGCTTGGCTTTGAATGCCTCGTCCAAACGACGGCGCAACAGTCTCCAAAGCATTTCAAAATGTGCGTGCTGGCACTGTCCAGCTGTAGGTTCTTTCTCCGTGCGCACTGGCTTGCTTGATGACGTGTGGATGCTCCTGCATCATTAGGCCATGGTGAAAGAGGTTGAAGTTGAGGCCTTGCTTCTTGTATCTTTTTGACATATTTTACAGACTCCTTAGTAAATAAAATGGAACATTCAGATGGAAACCTATAAAGTGCATAAGAAACCACACATGATAAAGAAAAACCAGGCGATAATGACCTTTACGGGTTATAAATTGTTTAAGAATTGATAAGAGAGCATGCCATCTAACCTTAAGCAGAGAAACAAGAATACATTTCTCACAACAATCAATATTTCTGGAAGTCATGAAAAGACTCCATTGCACTTCTTCGACTTTTGAGTTCTTAAACCACTTCTTACCAGAGGATGGGAGCCTTGTGGTTTCATTGATAAACCCTTCAGTCACCTCCAATTGAATGTCTAAAAATTTCTCCCTATACCCATCAAATGTTTGGGATAATTCCTTAGCTGTGTGAAGGTTATACCCATCAAACCTCTTAATGAAAGTATCCCAGCCCTAGGATTTCAAATCCTCAACCGCATCATCATGAGACAGCAACGCCTGAGAGCCATTCGGCTATATTCGGACAACAGGAGCCATTAAGAGAATGACCATGCTGTAATAGGGGTAACCTAAGCTAGCTATGGGTTTAGATGGCAAGAGAAGGGGAAACAAAATTGAGCAAATAGAATAGAAAGAAACAAAACAAAACCCCTATGCAATCATAGTACAAACAACAAGGTTTCGGTCATGAAGTTTGAGTTCTTCTGGTAATGAAATCCTCGGGTATAGAGAATAACACAGACCCTTGACTCATATTGAAAGGCCTATCAATTCATTCTACCAGCCAAATATCAAGTACATGATAATTCTGGTGCATTTAATTTTCATGTCTAGCCATGACTATAGTCGATTTACAAAGGATTCAAATAAATAAGTTTACAATTCAAATGCAAATCAACATAGGTATTATATTGACATTCGATAAACTCAAAAGGAAAATCATTCAAGAATGAATTATGAAGTAGATGTAAGGACAATGATCTTTTAGAAACATGCTTTGAATAGGGATATAATATGAAACCAAGTTCTCATGTTTTATTCATTCTTTTAGTCATTAATCAAACATGGAACAAAACAAGAAAATAAAATACAATTATTCAACATCTATTGTAATCTAGTAATAATCCCCAAATGATAACATTTACAGGATGAGGTGAAGGAAGCTACAGGAAGTGTCATTTTGTCATTTAAATAGCAAAAACATGTAGGGATGCCAAGAAACTCCCCATTTGTAAAGTTAGAGATGTGTCTTGAGTAGCTTACATAATTGTGGTTGTGTGAAAGAATTGAATGTTGGCAATGTGACCAATGGGATGACCAATTAAATCACTTGGTGTATGCATATGTGGGGCTAGTGAAGAAGGAATATTACCCAACTCATGTGGGAAGAGAGATGTACCTGCAAGTGGTTGTGTCATAGTACCATGGGTCACAAATTGTCCTAGTAAAGATAAAGCACTAGCAGTAGTGGTCTATTCTCTTGCAAGGTCAACTACGAGAGTTTTGGATAGAGGGGGTGAAACTCCTAATCCCTCTGGAAAACCAAATGTCAATTGGTTCATGCCAAAATATTACCTAGTGGCTAAACTAGACAATAAATGGTAAGAAGAATTAGCATCAAGAAATATCATGGACGGTTGTTCAATAAGTGGTGGGATGAGTGGATCAATACAAAGGGGATTTGCGTAAGATAAAAGGACTTCCACGAGGGATATGAATGGTTTTTCTTCATTTTGGACACTTCCAGGAGATACACTCTCAGTTTCATAAGTTATTTCTTCAAACATTCCTTCATTACAAGGGTCGTGTTGAGGTTCCTAAACATCAAGATCCAAACCTTGCATTTTGTTCAATTTTCAAAGCCCTTGATCGACCATGGTGAAAGTAAAATAACAATCCTTAAGGACAAATATGAATTCCAAAAGAACACACCCCTAAAAAATACCCACAAGTAATAAACCAAACAAATAGTAGATAAAAGGATCTTCTGAAGACAAGATGTTAATCCACCAAAAAAGATATGAGAAGCAATTACCCTAACCTCCACATAACATCCCCTCTTGGTGCAAGTAACCCTCACTTCATGGGATCACCCTCCAAGGGCACTGAAAGTGTGATAGGACATCTACCTCAAGTACCGTGGGAATCCCACCACAATCACCTTTGTATATACCTAGGAAAATTCACTAGAGGTACCAACTTGGATTCTTCCTTAAGGGGAGTATAGTCGATAATCGAGACGAAACGTATGGGTAGGATATCAATTTATGAAATTCTTCAAGAGAATTGAAGACAAGTGGATTGGTAGTATTCTTGAGTAACCCAAATGAATTTGTGATTCACAAAGAACTACGACCAAATGAAACCAATATTTTATCAAGAAAAATCCCCAATATAAGTTATTTCCCCTATGATTGGTCAAGCTTTGGAGGGGAAATATCCCCTTCTCTTATGCATATGACCTCATTTTTATCCCCTTTGTTAGATGGGGTTCCCAACTATGCCTATAAAATAGTTGGATTTTTCACTCTTTAGTGTTCTACAATATTGTTTAGTAGTCTTGGACAATTTACTCACCTATCCTAGTCCAAATAATCTAACCCTATTCTATTGTTGGTGTACTATAAACAAAAATCATTCTAGTTGATTTTATTAGCATGATGGTTGATTTTAATGGATTTTATTACTTAGAAAGGTCAAGGGAGATGAAACTAATGATGTGTGAGACTCGACTCTAAGAGAATGGAAAAAAAATGAAATACAAATGTTTATTTTCAATGAATTCTATTTATGAGAAGGAGAAGAGTTCTTTTCTTTTTAACAATCACTCAATATGATGCAAATTTTCAAAATGATGCCAAACTATCAAAAAAATGATTCAAAAATCCTAAAGAAAATGCAAGAATAGTTATTTCCAAACATGTACCAAAAGAAGATTCTTAAGAATGCAAAAATTTATGTTTGTTCGGTTGTAGATGCAATGAAATCTCTTCAAATGCAAATTTTTTATGCTTCCTTACTTTCAATCAAGATGAAAGAAATCAATGTTTGACACAAAGGAACATAAATAAAAAAGAAACCAAACAAAGTGGACTCAAAAGTTTATGAGGACTAAAATAATTCAAGTGTGAAAAAACTTGTTCAATCAAGGACTCAAAATTGTAAAAAAGAAAGGAAATCATTGTTTGAAAAGATTGAAAAATGAGAAACAAGAATCAAATATAAATGTGAAGTTGAAATTCCAAATCAATGAAAAATACTTCAAAACAATTTTTGAAATTAGGATAACATAAGTTCAAAAATATTCGTGATGAGGATCAAATCCATTGGTAAGATAGAATTTGACCAAAGGATCAGGTTAGCCCAAGGAAGTCATGCTCATTCCCTAATTTTGAAGGACATGCAAGCTCAAAGGAGGAAGTAAAAGTTTGGGATCACAATTATTATAATCAAACAAATTCATAACCAAGTTCATAGGACTCTATAGAAAAGATATGAGTAACAAATATAAACAAATAGAGGCAAAATGAGCTCAACACTAGCCCATGAATGAGATCAATGGTCCTGTAATGAGGCATACAGGGTGTTGAACTGGGATGAATGCTCCCTAGAACAATGGAAGGGAGAATTTATAATGGTTTTTAGTGCTCTATGGGCCATTATGGGGGAACATTGATGCCTGGAAGTGTTTGAAAAACACAAACAAATTCCCAGACTCAATAGAGATCTGTCCAATGACTCTGTAAACTTCTTAATGAAGACGAGGGAGGAATTCAAAGACAAGCATCATTAATATCAAATGATAAAGAATATTCAAAGGGATAAAAACCTAGTAATAATTATCTCTAGTGGAGTCACCAATTTGTTTTTGTGGTGAATTCCCCCTATAGACAAGTGAAATCTCCCTTGGATCGGGTTTACTTCAGCACAAGAAAGAAGMAAACAAATGGAAACTAATTTCATTTTAAACCTACTTCAACAATCAAATGAGAGGAACAAGGTGAGTTACTTATCTCTATATGATGGTTTTCCTTATTTCTCTATTTTGTGTCCTTCTTGACCAAACTCCTAGGCATGATAGAGATCCTACAAAGAGTACAAAGAAAACACCTTCCTATACACTAGATTGTTATATACAGATAGATCTATCTATGATGACTTTACAACAATAGAAATRCGTGTGATCAATGGAACAATATATGAAGGGAATAGGAAAAGTTTTATTAATGGATAAACATGGTGAAGTACTTACAAACCATCTTTGATATTGTAGTAGCCCCTCCAAAATCTCCAGTCCATACCTTGCTTAAATTTCTTAAGATCAGAGTAATAATGCTTCAATGGATTCCTCCTCACAAGATCATAGGTTTGACACTCTAAAATGATTTCTCCCCTTTTTACCTTTTAGTGGCCTCATTATATGGGATTTGGGAGGCTTAACTACCATGATTGATTTTAGGAAATGGTTGATAATTTAGCTCCTTAGGTTAKGAATTGTTTACCCAACTCACGACTCAACTCATGACTCATCTCCTCGACCAAAATCACATAATATCATCTCAGAGCTAAATGTTATAGAAATATTTTCCTCACCCTACGCAATCTTTCACATAGGGCCTTATTCCATTTCCCTATGCAGACTTATCTTCCCTATTGATAGATTCTAGAGACAAAAATTAATATTTTCCACATATATGCATCTTGCACACTATACAGCATGCATATATGTAGGATTCTCCACTACAACCCGCATACATTAGGATTTGTGCTAGAAAATGAAAATTAAATGTTTGGTTTCCATGTCACGATAGGAGATATCTGATCCTTGGCCTTCCATATACTAGAAACGTTCTGACTCGGCCCTTCAGTTCCATTTTGAAGGCTATAAATGGGCCAACTTCGAGCTATGGAAAGAGGAGAAGAATTCAACTTTGAGAGAAAAGTTACTGTGGAGAAATGATTACTTCATATTGAGTCAGCATCCCTTTGTCATTTAAGTCTGAACAAAGTGTTCAGCCCCCAAGATCTTTCATTATTGATGGAGAACCCCATTGTCTCCCTTCTATGAGATTTCCTTTAGTGGAGGATTGAAGTGGTGGAGGCCCAGCTGGAAGGAAATTAGTTTCTCAGTTCCCAACTGTGTCGACACGAAAGTCTGTAATATTTTCACTTCTATTGATCATTTSTTAATAGAAATACTCATTTCCCATCATATTGATATCTTCCAAATATATGAGTTATTATCCATGGGTGTATTTGTTATGTTTATTATTGGATTATGTTATCTAATGTGCTAACCTTTTATATTATCACCATATTCTTTCTTTTCTTGTTTGTTGAGAACTAGTTGCAGGTATATAGCTTTGGGTTCAATTTCTCAATGATGGACTTCATTGAACATCTGAACAAGGTAGGCCTCTTTCTTATCTCACTTGCATATTGGTTTATATAGCATATGTATGGGATAGAGTTGATTTCTGCAGTCATTTCTGTATGTTGTGGTTTACCCTAGACATATAGAGATTTTCCTTGTAATAGAATTGGATACCATACTGGGGATTGAATCTTCTTTCTTAGGGTTTGGAGTACTTTTCTCCTTAGATTGCCCTCATTTCTATTATGATTCTTGTCATATCATGGCTTGACAGTTCCTATTCACTATGGGTCTGATTTTTCATCCTTCCTCCCTTGCTTTGGCTTGTTTTAAAGCATATATGTCCATTTTTCCTTGACAGTCGCGTATATACGATGGTTGTCTCACTGTAAGATGCGTATATATGCTCTATTTTACTAAACAATCGCATACATCAGTTTTCCTTTCTTGTTTGCTAGGTCTTGTGGTTGTTGGGTGGGATTTGATGATTGTTGAGTCTTGTAAGGTCTATGTAGTTCCTGTTGAGTTCTCGTGGGATGACAGGAAACCCTCTTTTGGTTGAATTTCTGGGTAGAGTCTTTCTCACCATATTTTCATTTTTTATTGTCCTTATACACTGGGCTGGTTGTTTTTCTTCTTGGTATCCTACTTAAGTTATCTCTTTTTATACACAATAGGGTTATATATCCAGTTGCTTTTCAGTCCATGCATTTTCAATTTTGTTATAGTGAGAATACAAAAAAAAGTAGGCATTTTGCATTGCTTGCCATTTTTGTCTTTTGGAGTCTTTTTCATTAGTTTAGTGCATATAGTGAAAGATTGCATTTTACTTCAAAATTGCTGAGTTGAATTTGAAAATTGCATTGGTCTTTAGAAGCATATCATTCATTGAAAGTTAAAATTAGGACTTTGCATTATTTTCATATTTACTTTTCTTGCAAAGTCATAACATCATGAGTTTCACTACAATATCTTTTGAGTAATCACGACCATTAAAATTAACACTATAATTTAAAATTTATTAGTCGCGATTTTATTTTCTATGGTGCACAAACTAGCCTAGGATTTAGTGCCTTGGAATAGGATTTTGTGAGTAAACTTCTCCAAGGAAATTAAATCAACATATGTGTATGAGTTAGAGAGTGGAGAAATCCATTGTATAATTGGTAATATCAGAAGGCTCTTCTCACACCAAAGTTAACCGCGAGGTCATGCGAAGTTGGTTGAAGGAATAGCCCCCCGATACCTTCCTAGTGTCAGAGATATTTCTGGGGATCTATTTGTATCTGGGGATCTTTCTAGTGCCTTTACCTCCGTGAGAGGCGGTACTTTCAAGGTTTCGGGCTTTGCTACCCTTCCCATATGGTGGACCTGACTTATGACTACTCACATGTGCATCGATTATATAGTGTTTTATTAGTTTCTTAATTTAGGTGTCTCATAGGTTACTTGCAGGGGTTATTCTACAGGTACCTTGGGTCAGATAAGGGTCAGGCAACACACAACCTTTATGGAGGATTACCTCTCCAAGGGGATCTGACCGACTGGTTGTTAAGCCCATGAAGGCCCTTATAACTGATTTTTTTACCTCCGATCTTTAGCAGGGAGTCTTAGGCCCCTCTTGGATGAAGCATACTTTCTTTAGGCAGGGAGGCCACTGAACCACTTTACCCCGTTTGTATGAATCTTGGTTGTTTGAATTTTGGTGTTCTCTTTGATTACTAGTTGGCCTTAGGATATATTTTTTATATTTAGAGTCTTAAGACATCGTGGAGTTGGACCAGCCTCCCTGCCAGTCCCACTACTTGTTACAATTACCACCAGATTTCAAGTCTTTTCCTTATAAAATGCGTAGAGTTATTAGGCATGGTACACACACATCCATTATTCAGACTTGTGATTGTACAAGGATGAGTATTGAACCTAGTCTTCAGAATACTAGGAGCCCTTTGACTCCCATACCTACTATACTTAATGGCACCCATTTGACTCCTACAACCTCCATGGTTGTAGTGTCAGAGGCACCTATCATTACTATGGCCTGACCTATACTAAATGCTCAAGCTACCACCTCGAACCCTTTTGGGTCTCTTGGCCACTCATCGGGATACAATGTTCAGTCCATCCCTATGGATTCTAGTCCCTTTTCTTATGGTATGCCCAACTTTACTTTGTAGTTCTCAAACTCCATCCCAGTTGTTGGGCTTAATGCTAGCATTGGTCTTAGGGGAACCCCACCTCCTTACACTCCATTTTCATTTGGTGGATCTCAAATCCCTCAAACGAATCCTAATATGGGAAGATTTCATGATTTTAACCCTGGGTCCAATCCTCCTACTTCTGGGTGGAATAATCAGCCTAGCAGACAAGCTTCGGCTCAAGTTCTTTCCTACAACACCACCTCCTCCTTTCCAAAATGAGGTTAAGCAATAGAGCCTCACTCTACTCAGTCTGTTTGCACAAAGCAACTTACAACCTCTTGCACTAAGACAACATTAACAATTACAACATATTGTTCACATAGCCCACCACCCTAGCTTCTTACATCACTTAGCTACTTATTTATACATATACAAAAATTCCTAAACATGGGTAAATCCATGGGTCGACATCCCATATCCCATTACATAAACCCTAGTAAACCTTTTACTGGGTCCACAAGACCGCAAAATGAGCGAGATCCCACGATATCAAATCTTCTTGGGCGCTCAATCTTCAACCAGCCTGTCGAAGTCCCAAAAGTGGTCAAACACGACCAATCTTTCCTCAAAACTTGGTCAAGGGCCAACATGCCCCCAATACTCACCTGTGACCCATCCCGAGTCACTCATGTTTGGGAAATGTTGCTTCAAAGACCTCAATCTTAGCTTGAGCTGCCTTGACTTGCTTCTTCTCTAGAGATTGTTGCTCGATGAACTCTTGAATCACTTTCTTTGTAACAAGCCCTTCCAAGCATTGTTCCACTGTCACAACCACTTGGTCTAGCTATGAGACTTGTCCTTCAATCTCTTCAAAAATTGTGTAAGCCTATTCTTGCACCGACTATAGTATCCGTGTAACTTCCATGACTCTTCTCTTAATGGTAGTAATCTGTTGCTGGAATCTGTGCTACTCTTGTGATCTCTTCATTTTCTCAACCATAGTGAGTAGCTTCATCTACACCTACATTGTTGATTAAGGTTGGTTGTCATTGATGTCAACCCTTGAAGAAAGACCTGTAGCACAAAGTTTTGGGTAATGGACCCAATAGTGTTTGATGTAAATATGACTCATTATTGTTTTTTCTTGGTTGATAAGAA